>WSXT02156577.1:0-10154 GCA_011762715.2 Neuroterus valhalla | reverse complement strand
GGGCTCAAATCCTCCCCCCTGCGTTTGCCACTGATTAACATATATATTTGCAATAAAAATGGGAGGGCATCGATGTATAGCTCCGAACTGTCGGTCAGGGTACGACTCAACCCGCTCAAACGCAGTAAGAAAAGTATTTTTCTCTGTTCCGAAAAATGATGTTGAACGTTGGCAACATGCAATTAGGCGGGACAAAAAGGATTTCATTGTTAAATCTGGACATGTTGTATGCGAAAATCACTCTTTGAAGGATGAAATAATTTGGAAAAAAATAAGTTTTAGCTCCTGAGTACAGTTAAGTTATTAACTTTAACACATACAATCTTTCCAGCCGTTTAACGATTCATACAATATACTCAATTTAAAAATTATTATTCCTATGATTTCTTGTTTATTTGCATCATAATATAATAATACATTAAGATCATTTACGTCATCAAAGTTTCATTTGAAGAATAAAAAAGTAATTTTATATTATTATTTCCGAATATTAAGTTTATTTATTTTGAACTTTAGAGACCTAATCTTTATATTTTACATTTTACTAACTTCAAAATTTATAACCTTAAAAACCAACATTTCCAGTGTATGTAAGATATATTTTTCGATCTCCAATACTTTTTCAATCGTAGAAATAGTCCATCTTTGCCTGAAATGAGCCCAAAGTTTTTGAAATGATCCAAAAACGTTCAAAACATCACAAAAACTGCGGAAATTATAAAATCTGCCATTATTCTAACCAGCTTCCATTCAAATCTAAGGCTTCACGCTAGTGGCGCCAATGTTTCATTTCCTGCCGTCCTTTACAAAACTGACACTGCGGATTTGTATTGCGAGTCACCCCCCTGATTAAATGCATACATTTTATAGATATTACCCCTCCGCACACAAAGAAAACTCCGGTATTATCCATACGTGTGCAATCATACGGAATCACTAGCAGCACGCGTCGGTAAAAGGGTCTATAATGCCTATTTCTTAGGAGCTGTTATAGGGAGTTTACACGCTTATTGTGGATAAAAGATTTTATTCGAGGGTTTTGGGGTCGCTGGTTATGAATATGAAGTCGCAAGATGGACATTCTCGTCAATAAGATGGCCGATTCAAAATGTCGTACTGAAATTCACGGACAAATCAATATTGGTCTCTAAAATTCTGTCAATCTTTCTAAAAGTACTAATGATGATTTTTTGAAACAAGACCATAAAAAATTCGCGCGCCCAGCACATACCCTCGAAAGTAGCGAAAACCCCCTAACTTTCCTACAGCAAAACCTTGCAGACCTGTGTTTTCGGTGGATAATTTCAGTTTCAAATACTCATTTTGAAAACCTCTATTTTGTACCAAAATAACGAATAATTCGCTATCATTCGTTATTTTGATCTTAAGTCTGGATGCGCGGGAATAGAATATATTTTTCTTATCTGTTACTTCTTGTAGGAAATCTGGGTACCAAACCACAACTTTTGGACCTCTTCAGAATTTGAGAAAAATATATTCTTCCTTCGCTCTGCTTCACTCGAGCTAACCCTATCTAATATCACAATAAAATGAATAAAATAAGCATAAAAAATATCCATATTATTGTAATCCTAGATCAACGTGATAATCCCTCCTTTTTGATTTCCATATTTTGGATTGTATTTATCAACGTCCGATGAATAAAGAATTGCAATATCAAATTATAAAATTTATCACAAATTTTCACATATGAAATTGCAACAATCTTATAGTTTTGGTTTATAATTTCATTCATTTGTTTGTAATAATACGGAAAGTTCCCTATGTGATCACTTAACGGTCATCCCGTCCACTAGGGTACTAAGGTACTAGGGTATCTTTCACTACCGGGTTTCCGAAATGGGACCTTCAGAAGTAAAATCAGAGAATTTACTCCCATGGTGGTTGGATCAGTCGATACGAAGCCAAATTGTGTACAAAGAAGTTATTAAAACACTCAAATTCCAAAACTCTTGGATGCTAGGAACACCATCAACAATATTTCTAAATCACCTGTAGATTTTTCCAGAAAAGCTCATCTGTCTCTTGAATTCCTCCTTGCACTTCTTGAAATTGATGAAGTCATTCTGAGTCGATTGAAGCAATTCTTTCCCTTCTTGATAACAATCTAAACAAATATCTCTGGCACTATAAACACTATCCCTATTTCTTTGAGGACTGCAGGGAGCAGTCTTATTCTGCTTAGGACTTCTGGCTTTTCTCACCGACTCATAAACATGATACAAGGGATTGTCGATTGGGACAGGTGGATCTCTGAATTCTGCCGGAGGTGGTGGCTCGTCCTGGAACATTTTTGGTGGAGGAAGTCGGACTTCCTCATAGGAGTTTTCGACAATCGTGTCCTTTGATGACTGTTCCTTCCTGGAGACAATTTTCGACAGCTTCTGTCTAAGTTGTTCACTTGATATTTTCCCTTGACGATGTTCGGAACTTGAGGTGTCGCCACTGCTGACCCATCCGGAGCATTCAGAAGTGAGGTTGCTGGAACTAGAACTTGTGGTGGGACTACTTGGTCTCGAAGAAGATGGACTAAGGGAATTTTTTATAGTGGGGAGAATGTTTGTGAGGTTGTTTTTGCTGTCCCGAATGGGCATGCAGGGCAAAGAAACTGCACTACGTGGTACTACCATTTTATTTTGAGCTACGGGCACGCTAGCGCACCTCAGTCTTCTAAGGTTTGGCACTGCTTCTCCTGAAAAAATAAAAATCTTTCAGTTTAAGGATATTGAATCATAACGAGATTTTGAGAAGGAAACTTTGATCCAAGATGCAAAACCTGACCTGTACTTGAATCAGAAGGCGTAGTGCCGTTTGTCGTAACAGGATCCACAGGAGACTTGATAGGTTTCACCTTCAGGATAATCTTGTTATTATTTTCGACTTCCAAAACACTGGTCGTCGGGGACGAATGAGGTCTTTCTTTCGGTAAAGGAGCGATTGCAGGATCCTGGTACCCTGGAGGAGGTGCAGCAGGTTTCCTGTTCCTGTGGTTACACTTCATTCCTTCCTCAACTTCCATCGTTGGAGCTGAATGAGGTCTCCTTCCATGTCTCCCTCTTCTTCTCTCTGCCCTCGGTTCTGGTTTTGGATCTACTTTTGCTGCAATTACCTCATAAACATGCTCTTGTAAAGATTCCTGCGTCTTCTCCTCAGCCAGGAATCTTATTTGCTTCTCCTCATGACCCAAGTTGCCATTTCTGTAAACTTTGTCAGTCCTTTCGGGCTTAACTTTCCTGAAATTGGCGTTGAAAGATGATTAGGAACTCTGAATTAGAAAACTTTGAAGTCCTGTAACTCCAAACCATTCTAGCCAGTGGAAAGTTGTTTTATGCCCAGTGAGAGGTAAATTACTTTTCAGAAGGAAATAGTTATCGCGTTACTGTTACATCACAAAACAATTAAATATTTATCATGGTCGTAATTGATTCAAAATTGAGCTTTTTATTAGTTACTCCTGTATTTTAGTAATCTTCGTACCTATACCCGAATAAGATGTTCACATAACTCCATTCGTATACGTTATGTCAGAAATATTATACCCTTTATTTCAAATTTCCAACTTGAAGCGTGAAGAAAATTTAAAGTTTTCTATTTTGTGCTATGAATCTCTATGGTAACTTCTATTTTTAACAACAACCAAATTCTCAATAAAGAAGTTATTAGTTCAACCAAAAAAAGATTCTGTTTAAAAAAACAATGTAATTCAACTAAAAACAAATTCTGAACAAAAAAGTTGAATTTCCCGTGCTAAGAGCAGAGAAATCAACCAGATTGTTGTGATTCCATCCCAAAAAGGCGAATTTTGAACAAAAGAGTTGATGTTTAATCAAGTAATAAAAATTTTTATGGAAGAGGAATACCTAATTAAAAATGGGCTGGTTTATATTTCAACCAAATAGATTTTCGTTTCGAATCCAAAGCAGTGGAATTCAACCAAGAAAGACCAGTTTTCAACAGAATAGTTTAGTTTTACATCAAAGGATAAATTTTGAACTTACAGTATACACTTTTCACATGAAAAAATAATTTTCGAAGAAATTAATACATCCTCTACTAAAAAAGATCAATTTCGAACCAAATATGGAAAATTTAAATTTTTCAAATGGAAAAATTAATTTTCAAGCAAAGAGAGATTGAGTCTCAACAGAAAATGTGATAGTTGATATTTTAACCGAAAAAATTCTGAATTTGTTATCCAAAACAGACAAATTTAACAAAATATGACGAATTATCAACAAGATATGTTAATTTCAGAACACATGATAAATTTGCGACAAGCGGGTTAAGTTTTCACCAAAAAATAGGAATTCCAAAGGGAACACATGAATTCTTGACTAAAGAGGATCAAGTTTCAATCAAATCTGGAAAAGTTACATTTTCTATTAGAGAAATCATATTTAAAAAAAGTAAATAAATACTTAACAAGAAATGTAACAGTATGAATGTCAACCAAAACAAATTCTAATTTTATATTGAGGGCAGTTGAATTCAAACAAAAAACCAATTTATGGAAACATAGTTCATTCTATAGGCAAGAGAGGAAAAAATTAATCAGATTCTCAGAATGTTTACCTAAATTTTCAAACAAAAAAACGAACTTCTAACAAAACAGTTCAATTTACAGCCAAAAAGAATAATTTTCTATGCAAAATGTTAATTTTGATTCAAAAAATTAATTAATTCAACCAGATAATGAAAGTGTTATCCTTAAAAGATTATGTTCCAATAAAATTGAAATTATATCATATTTCGAAAGAACTACATTTTCATAACAAATCAAAAACAATTAAATGAGACAGAAAAACGTATTTTCATCAAATTAGTCGCATTCCCAGACAGAGCGAAAAAGTCATCCAGATTTTTGGAATTTAATTCCAGTTAGGCGAATTTTTAGCAGTAAAATCGGTTTCCAGTCAAGTAATTAAATGTTTCACTTCAGGAGTCTACCAAAGGCAAATCTAATAGAATAATTTGTTACAAAAATCTAACACCTTCTCTGATGAGAATTTAAAAATATGATAGCTTATTTCGCAACTAGAAAAAAGTAGTTAAATTAAATAAAAAAGACCAGTTTCCAGCAAAAGAGTTAAATTTTGAAATAAAGGATGGATTTGCAATAGAAAGGATAACATTTTTCCGAAAAATGACAGTTGTCCCAAATACATGAAAATTCACTAAAGAATATGAATTTCCAACTAAGTATGGACGAGTTGAATTTTTATTGGAAAAATCATATTTTAACGAAGGAAGCAGATTCGCAACGTGAAATGTCAAAGTTTTAATCGTAACCGGAAACAAAATTAATTTGTTAAATTAAGGACAGTAATTTGCATGGAATTCAACAAAAAAACGAATTCTCAGAAAAAAGTTGCTTTTCCACTCAAAAGGGGAAAAATGAACCAGATCATCAGAATGTCAAGCCAAAAAGGAAAATTTTATACCAAAAAATGTAAATTTCTGAACCAAAAAGATGAACTTCCAACAAAACAGTTTAATTTTCTACCGAATATAATTTTTTCTCATCAAAATCTTTAAGTTTTCTACACAAAAAAAAGTATAAATTATCATCCAAGTAACAAGTCCTTCATCCCAAAAGGCTGATATTTTCATAATAAAACGTAATAGTTGATATCTCAACAAAGAAAAGATTTTAAAACTAAATCGAACACAGTTGAATTGGACCGAGAAACCATTTTGAAACAAAGTAGTTGAATATTCAAGGAGAGAAGAAAATAAACTGAATTGTTGGAATTTCGAATCAAAAGAGCAATCTTCCTACCAAAATAATTAGGTCTCCAACCCGAAAAGACGAGCTTTCAATAGAACCCTTGAATTATAAACCAAACATGAAAATTAAAAAATATTTGCACAAGCAAAAAACTATATGGAATTGTCGTTACAAAGAATCGCGGACTATATCCCGCAAGCGACTAAAAAAGTAGCAGTTTTCATAGAGTCACTATTACTTTAAAAAAATTCAACGTGTTACTACTATTGTTACCAGAAGAAGTCACTGGTTCAATTACGTAAAATTTGATGGAAGCAATATTATAATAGATAAAATTTCTTTCAATATTATTCTCGTTTATATTGAAAACAGAAATTAACGAATTTGATGATTCTCTTCGACAAATTAAATAAAAAATTGCATTATTTGAGCATTTGTGGACGGAAAAATGTGTTTTTTTCTAATTTCAGTCCTTTTGATCAGAAACTCTACGATACTGTCACTAAAATTCATAATTTTTTTATGAATAGCATGAATTCTCCGAACAAAGACTCTCTGCTACATTTCCGGGTGTTCAATTTCCGGATATACAGAAGACTTCCGTTTAGCTGAATTTAGGAGAATCCCCACCACTGTTCCCCTCCGCATGGGTGTTTCTAGAGGTGACTTCTAATTGTTTGTTACCGTCAGTTGCTGTCTTCTGGGGATAGAGGGGGCCGCTCGAGTTCAGCCAAACGAGAGTTGAGCTAAACTGAAGTCTTCTGTATTTAGAGATTTCATAGTTTGCTTTTCGAACTTTCTACCTTCATTGTCATACAATACCAAAGTAGCGACCATCGTGTTGCATTTGTTTGAAAAAATCATACAATTCATGATTTACTCGTAAATACTACTGAAATATCCTGAAAATTCTGATAAGAAGGACTTGTTAGCTCAAATAATTCATTTTCTTTATTGAATTTGTTGGAACAATTACACACTTATTCACCCAATTACGGATGTTGCCAAAAGTATAAGGAAGTTCTTATTAGAAGAACTGATTACTATTCGAATATTGTTTCTATCTTGATTTCTCAGAATATCACTCTAAAAAACGTGGATGATTGAAAACTATAGGAAACACATTTTTGGAAAATGATGTGTTTATACGATTTTTTTCTCGTTACATCATGATGAAAATCGTCAACTAACGTCACACTATGGAGCGTAGGCAATTGCGACAGCTTTTTCATTATTTACAAACACCAGGGACGTTGACTAGAGAAAAATCCACTTTTCCCGTCATATTTGCCTATTTATAACAAATTGGAGAATCCCATTAAAAGTCTGGCTCGACAACTATCTAGTAAATTCCACCAGTTCTCCTTCAAATTTTTCGCGTCTAAACCGGTCAAAATTTGTGGGCCGTACATAATATGAATTGAAAAAGTATTTTCCCCAACTCAGCATCAGTTCTCATACCTGAGATCAGAAAGCTCCTCTCTCAGGATTTCCTCAACCAATCTATCAGTGCTTTTAGGCTTCCTTAGATTCTGGAGATCATCCTGATTCTCCCCACTCGTTCCATTCGTTTGATACAAAAATGAATCAATTGCAATTCCAGAATAAATTCCATTTGATGTTTTATTCAGAGTATCCACCAGGAGAGAATGACCATTTGCAACGTCTGGAAATTCTCGGTTCCTTAGGCCAGAAGATGCTTTTCCTAAAGTATGATACCTCCGATTCTCGAGGGTATTGGACTGATACTTGTTGCTAGTTTGTTGACCGAGTTTTTTAGTTGGATCCCGATATTTCACTCTGTCAAGAGTCACCGTGTAAAGACCTTGAGGCTCTGGCAAAAAGCTGCTACCGTTGGTCGTTTTGGTCGACCCAAAAATGATTTGATCGCTGGTGGTGGATACGTGAGGTGGCCGAAGAGCGAGTCGGTGACTCCTTGGTTCTAATCTTATCCTCCTCGTGTCAAGCGAATGTGTGCCTAGAAGACAAATCAGGACAAAAAGCGGTCATAAATACAGTTGATGTTATAAGAATACGGTCTTTTGTTACATTCTGGTGGCACAGACCCAAAGAGAGATTGATGAACCGGGATTGCCAGATTTTTGTCTCGAATTATGTTTGTATCACACGGTTGTCATTACTTAACTAGCTCTGTAAATACAACTTATTATGGCATCCTAATAACGTAACTAAATTTTAGAAAATATTTTATTGGTTGATTATTTTAGCATTATAATAAGTGAATAATTCTTATATATTATTCTAGATTTCTGAGAAATTCGCAAAGATTTTGAGTTCAAACAGATTTCAAAGGTTTTTAGCAAAAATTCGAAGATAAAAAAATATTCTGAAGATTGTCAAATATTCCACAAAGATTTATAAAGGTATCAAAAAATTCCAGATGATTTCCAGGGTGGCGATTCGGCGGACAATTCCAAATACCAGGTCATTTCCCGGTTCTTCCCGGTCATGTTTTTCAATTTTCCCGGTCAACTAGGAGTAACATATTTTATTTGTCGCAACACGGAAACATTCATTTTTATCCATGACGTTCATTCTAAACATCCATTAACACAACAGATCAAACATTGCAAAATAAATCAATTTTGAAAAGAATAATCAATCTAATTTTCAACAAAAAAATATCATTTGTTACTAAAATTGTAACAGTTAAACTTACAAATAAAAATTAATCATTCACGATCAGAAAAAAACAACAGATTTCCAACAAAATAATTCATTTTTCAAATAATGTGATGAATTTTCAAACAATATTATGAATCTTCAACCAAAACAGTTGAATTTCAAAACATGATTTATTTTCGGTTTCATTATCTAGAAGACATCAAGTACATGCAACTGCAGGTGATGGAAGGCTCAATCCTCTTTGAGAGAAGCCTATACTGCTAACTATTATGGAAAATATCTTGGCACGGATTACCTTCTGCAATGATGCTGCTATTCTTGGATTCCGAGGTCAGGCAGCTGGCCAACTGAGCCAAATCGAGAGTTCCCACGCAGGTGGGCACAGCAAGATTGTGCTCGTGGGCCTTAGACGAGGGTCGATAACCCGGAAAGTGATCACCAGAAGGTATTTCTGGGAACATCGCTGCCAGGAGAGACGTGATAGACGCCGAAGGAAGATCGACCTGACGATGACAGGAATTTGGCACCAGCATCTGGGTTGATTTGGCTCGAGGAAGAGTGACAATTGGAGTCGATCCCAGAGATGGATTTGGTGCCGAGCAAGCCTGCTGTCTCGAAGGTGGAATGAGAGTTGCTCCAGAAGGTATCGCCGACCTGGGTCTAACCCTGGAAGGAACCGTAGTCGGTGGAGTGACGTTCCTACCGACTCTCTGCCTAGGAAAAAGTTGTGTCGAGGCTGACCTTGGCAAGGTCTTCGGTGAAGTCCTTGGCTGAAGAGGAGTCAACTCTGGTCCCAGTTGATCTAGGGATTTGCTGTGACGAGCTGGAAGAGTAGAGGGTGTCAGCATGAAGCGAGCCTGGATGGAATTGATATCTGCTGCTCCTTCACTTCTTGGGGACCACACGCTCATGTTTCGAGAATCCAAGATTTGGTTTATGCCACAGCTGCAGTCATCTATATTTAAAAGTGATGTTCAAGCAGAGATCGAAATCCCTAATTTGAGAGGGTGAGAGAACTCAAATGTTCCAACAAGTATCTGGTCCGGACCCATATCCTCAAAAATTTTCGAGGTCCGAGTGCGTATTCGGAACCTCGAGAATTTGAGAGATCTAGATTCTGACCTAGACCTTCAAGAACCTAAAATTTCTCAATCACCGAAGAGGTCCAAACCCAGATCCTAGGGAATATGGAAGGTTTGAGTTCGAAACTAGAACCTCAAGAATTTCGGTGGTCACGGTCCGCACCGGAACCCTCCAGCAAGAAAACGTTTGGGAACCGATCAGGATTCTTAAAGTTCGGGCTCAGAAGCTTAAGAATTCCAAAGGTCACGGTCTATATTCAAACCAGTTTAAATCCTTCAGAATACAAAAGATTTGAGTACTGATCGGAACCCTTGAGAATTTTAAAGAATCGGGTCCGGACCCAAACACTTAAGTAATTGAAGGATCCAGGTTTGGACCCGGAATATGAAGATTTACAGTGCTCAGGTCCAGCCCCATTCCATCCGGAATTTGAAAGTTCTGCGTTCGGATTCAGGCTTTTCGAAATTTGAGAGTTCTAGTCCGCACTCAAACCCTTAAGGTGCTTCATCAAGGATAGGCTTTCCCTGAGGGAAAAATTCTCTTACACTGGTGAATTGTTAGTTGCAATATTTTTCTGCTCCATCTTAAGACCCTAATAGAGCGTTTGTCAGACGGCTTTTTTCAAATATTGCGTTGTTATTTGTTTTTGTTTAAATTTAAAATCAAGTAATTTTTG
>WSXT02156566.1:0-10154 GCA_011762715.2 Neuroterus valhalla | reverse complement strand
GGGGTGGGGGGGGGGGGGGGTACAGAAATATCCTGTTACGCTTCGTTACATGGGGAAGGGCGGGTCGTTTAGAGGCCCTTAAATCCATTATGTAATTGACATCTCAATTCGTACGGACATGAGTTGTTGCGAAAAAAAGTCGGTAAAATAGGCATCGAGTGAGAATAACATGGCCCTTATTAACTTGAAATGCACCAAAAATTCTGTTACATGAGGAACATATAGTTCAGGAATCACTGTGAAATCAACCTTCATTCAAGTTTCACGTTCACACCGGCCCTGAAATAAGGCACTAGAGTTAACTAATAACTAATGTTATACCTGAATGAGTTTAAGATAAATTATCTAGTCACTGATCGTAAAGCTGTAATGGCTCAATCACTTCAATTGTATTCAAAGTTTCTGTTTTTACCTAAAAAATTGATTTCATTTTTTATGATATAGATTATAGTGCCATCAATGCAAACAGTTAAATGCATTAAAAATATAAGCCTAGATTTTTAGAAAGGAAATAGATACTTCAGTAGATTGAGCTTTATCTAGTATCACCTTGTTAGACTCCTGCGTATTACATTTAAACTGACAGACTGAATTAATTATGTTAATTAAAACCGACTTCCCCCTCTCTTCGAATCATATGCAGAAAAATGTATCCAGAGTTACGTAATTTCTTATGAATATAAGCACATTTTATTCGAGTGACGAATGCGAAGTGCGTGCAGTTCTCTGAAGTAAATTCTTTGAATTAATATTGCATTCGAACTCTTTATATGATTAAAATTGTTAATTTTTCATAATTTTTAAAATGTTTTTTATAGTTATCTATAAAAACCCAAAGAAATTTATAATTGTTCTTTTATGATGTGTTTATAACTATGGAAATATGAAATAATAAAAAATAATCCAATATTTACGATAACAAATGAGCCTTTATTGATTTCTTTTAAGGTACAAGTTGATAATTAGTAATATTATTATGTACACTGCATCGATTTTAGTTTCGAAACCGTGGCTCTAGGTAAAGAACATCTTCAACTAGTTCAAGAGCTTCGCTTATCTAAAATTCTAAATCGAATGTTTTTTAACGATTTTTCAAGGACCCTTCTTTCACAATTATTTTTTCTTTTCCTCGCATCGACTTTTTGGTTTACATTGGTTCACCGACGCATTAATATCGGTTTCGCAATTTGCGTAAGCCATTCCTAAACCAAAACCTGCTCCCACTATTACAGGCCACTTTCCTAAAATGAACCAAATGAAAAATAATCAATCGTTGGAATTTACTTTAAAGCATGCATTATATTTTCCATTATTATTGGAAAGCGAAATGAATAATGAGAATAAATCATTTTCTAATCATTTTCACTGACATCTCGACACAAATAGAAGTGATATACATTTTATACATCAAAAACACTAATTTAGTCAAATATTCAGCCAAAATTGTTAAAGAAATTCCCTTATAATACAAGCTAATTACAAAAACTAGAGAAATTTCAGATATGAAAGGGGGGAAATAATTAATAGAAAAACGTAATTATATTTACCTCAAAAGTGGAAAGGGAACCAAAGTATATACTTATTGTAAAATTATTTGGATACATAAACTCTAAAAATAAATTGCACATCATCTTTTGACAGTACGTTCTTGTGACTTAAACAACATGAACTTTATCTTAGACATTAGAATTTAACTTATTTTCCTCTCGAAATACGAAAATTTTGTTCAGGAAACAACAAACTCAAATTAACCTTTGACAGAAGTGAGGTTATGTTTCCCTTCATCAATATACACAAGTTCGACAATTATCTCACAGAAATAAAACTATCAAAAGAGAAAAATTAAATGAATGAAGACTTACTCCTGAAAAAAAGAAGGGAAAATGCTGATCCTATGAGAACTCCACCTCCTAAAATGTGCCAAAACATTGCTCCATTTAGCAAAAAATATCGTGACTGAAAATCAAGGAAAATGTGGTATGGGATAACAATTACCTAATTTAAGAACTGCGTCTGTGAAACATCTGTCCCATTTTCTGCCAATTTCGTCCTCTGACCAGGTGTTAGCCATTTTTGAGAGTTGCAATCCAGACATGGAATTATTAAAGAAAAGTGCAAAGACGAGGTTGATAATTTGATGAACGTTACGTCACGTCACATGAGCCGCGGCGCTGTCACAAAAATGATCGATTTTTTCGAATTTTCAATTATATAAGCCACATTGCTCTAATGAGAGGATATAATATGATTAAATTTTTTTGACCTAATTATTTGCGCTGTTATTTGTGAAAAAGTATATAAGATGTCTCCATTTACGTTTATCTACTATGAAAAGATTCATTTTCTATTAACGCGCCCATATTTACTCTACATGGCTACCAACTAAACGAAGCCGTATTTTTCAGGGATGCAACATGCAAAATATATGACGTCTTGTGATCACTTGTGATCTGGCTATCCGAGCAGACAACCTTGTTTTGGAAATAATTGTTTAATTATATTGTTCGTGAAGGAAATACTTGTCGGATGTTTCTTCATTAAATGTTTTTATTATTTCAATTGAAGTTGAAAATAGAAGAGACGTTCAAAATGGAAAATCGAGAGTGGTTTTATTAAAAAGTGAAAAAACGTTTAGAGCATTTATTTCGGAGAAATTTGGCTGTTTTTGTCGTTTTTATGTATTCTTGGTACAATGGGTGCTGGAAAAAGTCAGTTTAGCGAAGAAGAGCTGCAAGATTATCAGGTATGTGATAAATTCAGTTTCGAGGTTACGTCTATACCCTTTGTTATAATTTTCACTTTTTGATCATCGATTCATCTTTTTCTTTTTTGATTTAATCCTGTCTTTTTTTATTGTCGCAGGATCTTACTTATTTCACGAAGAAGGAAGTGCTTTAGTAAGTTGAACTCAAAGTAATAGATATTTTTCATAACTTTCTTGTTGCGAATTAAAAAGAGAAATATAAATAATAGTATTAGTTTTCTGTTTTGTGGCTTTGGGGTCCGGAAATGATGAAGAAGATTTAAATTTCCATTAGACGTTTCGGCTCCATATATGGGCCCTCTACAGTGATTTATTCTAAAAGTTACATATTTGGTGTAAGTATTTGATACATTTCGGTGAGCCTGACGGAAATTTAAATCTTCTTCATCATTTACGGACCCCAAAGCCACAAAACAGAAAACTAATATTTAGTACTGAGGGTGACAAAAGGCCAAGAACAATTTATAAATAATAGTTACCTAATTTAAAATGTCAAATTTCACTTACGATATATTATACAAAATAAAATATAACACTTTTTTTCACAGTGCTCACCAAAAATTTAAAGCCCTCGCTCCAGAAAAGGTGGGTCATAATCGAAACGCGAAGCTTCCAATGTCGAAAATTTTACAATATCCGGAGCTTCGTGTAAATCCTTTTGGAGATAGAATTTGTAAAGTGTTTAGCTCCAGTCAGGATGGAGATTGTACGTTCGAAGACTTCTTGGACATGATGTCAGTATTTAGCGATGCAGCTCCCAAAGCAGTGAAAGCTGAACATGCCTTTAGAATATTTGGTAACTTTATGATTGATAAATATGGAAACCAAGTGAAAATGGTTAAGCGTCCAGTTTTTGTAGAATAATTTTTTTCTCTTCCTTAGATTTCGACGGTGATGATATGCTTGGGATCGGGGATTTACGACAAGTCGTGGATAGATTGACTGCTCCTCAGAGATTAAATGACACAGACATGCAACAGCTTCTTCAATATTTATTAGAAGAAGCCGATTTAGATGACGATGGTGCTCTGAGTTTCGCGGAATTCGAACACATAATTGAAAAAAGCAGCGACTTTTCCAAGTGAGAATTAAAGTTATTTTAACATTTGGAATTCGATAACTATGTACAAAACATTTCAATTTTTCCATACGTGTTAAAATACAAAACTTTTGTTGCAGAACATTTCGCATACGCTTATGAAGTGCAAGAGTGCTTAAAACAATTATTCATTAAACACAAAGACTGACCAACATTGGATAAACGTGAGAGAAATTGGCATAAAGGGCCTACAAATATTATTTATTTTATTGGTGAAGATTCAGAGGATGTGCCAAGTCGACGAAGAGAGGCCTGAAGATATTACCAGTTTCGATTTAATGCTACGAATCATTTTTTCCATTCGAATGGTAAATAATCCAAAGACTAATTATTATATAATATCCATAAAGAACAAATGCTGTGTTTTCGCCCTTTTATAAAATTTTTACGAATTTACAAGACTTGCCACACTAGGTGTTTTTTAATCTTTTACACCTTTCTCGTACTTTCGGCATCTACTCAAAATTTTAATTGTTATTCTCTGTAGTTTTATATCTTCTAATGTGCAGGTTGGAGGTTTTTATAACACTTTTAATTTTGTGATTATCAGAAGTGTAAACATTCTTTTTAGATTTTATCTAATGTAATATACATACTTTTTCAGGAGTTAATTAATTATTATATATTCTTCAATTATTTATGTACTGATCTCACTCTTAATCGTATTTTAAGCCCAAAGCGTTCATTGATGTTATTACCATTAAGAGTAGTTTTGGAGAAATAAAGCACAATACTGTTGTTTTTTACGATTGTAATGATCGTTCTTGTATTTTAAAATAAATGACTACACACGAAAGACACTCTCTCGACTTTATTCAGATGTTGTTTATTTTTATATCAAATGTAGTAAAAAAATCTTGTGGGTTGGTGGCGATTATGATTGCAAATATCCCCTGAAATTAAGATATTTGAAAATTATTAATTTCAAAGCTTATAGAATGTTGAAGAATTGAATTGTAAACGTGTTTAACCATCAAGGCTTTCATTTTTGAACATTGCGATTCGGAACTATTCCTTGAATTCGAATATTTTAAATTGTATAGCTCCGTCATTACGATAATAAATATTGATGTTGTAATGCTCTATTCATTCAAAATTCTAGAAGTTAGTTGATTAAAATCTTGTTTTCTACCAAATTTCCTAAAATTGGTGAATAGAAAATAACTTACGGAAGCTTCATGCGCATAAAAATCCAACAGGTAATAAACGAAACGATGATGCTAATGAATCCAACGCTTATGAGAAGAATCCTATTCAATTTTGGAGTTGAAGGACTGTGAGTTTGATCGAGGACAATAAATCCTAAACCTCCTAATGTGAATAGAAAACTAGATGCTAATCCTTCCATAATGTACTGGCCGTTCACCCTGTAGGGCATAAATGCAACCTGGACAAAATTATTTTCGATATTTCAGTAAGTAACATTATTCTTCAATCAACGAAATAAGAAAGCGATAAAATTTCGAAAACTTACAGGACGACTATGTCCATGTTCATCAGTAGTGGAGCCAACACTTGGAGGTTCGAGAATTACATCATAAATAATGCCTAGAATACAAAGTAAAGATATAATGAAATCTAATTTAAAATTCTGAGAATATTTACTCAATTAAAGGAAAAGAACACAAAGTCTAACAACCTCCAACAACAAAAAAGTACGAAAGGAGCACGAATGAAAAAACAACCATTGCACTCGGTTGTTGAAACCATGACGGCTTTTTCAACTTAAGGTTCGGAGCTTCTAAAACAAAGAACGGTAATTTGTATACAATATCCATGTTTTCCTTATTTATCTCCAAATGTGTAGAAACTTCAAGATCAAGACACGTCACTTGAGTTTTAGGTTATGTTAGTTACCGGTGACAGAGTAAAGTTTCATATATTTCTTATATTTCTTGAAACTTCGAAAAATTTCCAGTTACGCTTGCACCGATCGAGTTGAACGTCATGATTATTATAAAACCAAAATAATTTTATCCAAGTAATTAATTATCAAATCGAAATGCAAATAAACAAAAAAATTATGTATTTAATAATAAAGTTGGGTTGATTTCGGAGATTTTAGATCACAATTTCCCTCAAAATTTCAGATAATTAAAATTCCAGCTAGCTGCAAATTTCAATTTTTCCCGCTTATTTCCTAGTTTTTTATTGGAGAGTTATCTGTCACTTTTGACCAACGAACTAACGTCTAGTGGTCATCCGCCTGTCTGTCTGTCCTCTCCTCCTGGAGTCTCGGTCAGCTGATCGTCCCGTGTGCTCGCTCTTTTTTGTTTCGTGTGTAGTTCCGTCCGTTTTTTGCGAAATGTATTTCCAGCCACGAAATATTGATTTGCATGTGCGTGAAAATTTGCCCGGAAGTTTCTCGTGCCCCGAGCAGTGAATAACCTAGTGAAACATGCTGAGGTTCTTTCAGACTTTTTGCAGATTGGTGTTCAGGTTTTTCTGTGACACCACGTCAGTTGTGCGCGGTGGTGACGATCGTTGAATCCCGACTAAATTTAAAAGGAACAGGAACACGTTGAGTGAATTTCGCGCGCTCAGTTAAGTCAATACACTGTCGTTGTGGGGATCGGTGCAATGACATTTTCGCCCGGAAAATGAAGTTTTGTGTGACCTATGTCTACTGGACTCTCCTGTTAATATCGGTCGTGTCCAGGTGAGTAATTCTACACCACTTGAGACTGCCGTTTAAAACTGTCGCAAATTCCTAGCATTGTTGCGGCTTCAGTGTCTTGCATTGCACCCGGACACTCTAAAAGCATAAAACTCGTGACGGTTTTATTATTTGAAGAAATTTCTGTGCTTTAGTTAGACAATTTGCTTTGCTCCGAAATTTTGAGGTTAATTTTCGTAGGGATTTTATTTTAGGGTTGTTGCTAAAGATTTGATAACTTGCAGCCTTGTTTTTTTTTATTTTCAATAAATATGTTACTTTATGTCGAAAGACTTTTCCTTTAAATTAAACTTTGATGTTTCAAAGTCCTGAAGATAAGGGTTTTAATAGAGGCCGTGACTACATGTACCGAAATTTCGGTACAAATAGCCGGATTTTTATGGTATACAGCGATGTATCAATTATATCAGCATCGCGAGAAATCGCAATGTGAACTTATTATACTTTCATTGCATTTTAGTTGATAAAAAAAAGTGAAAGTAGTTTGCTCTGTAAACAATGCACTTTTTAGTTCCAGATAAAAAACTTTCAGAATTATTGTCGCTTGTTATTCTTATATTATTACATGAGATATTTTCAATTTTAAAAGAAAAGGGAATTTTCCTCTTTGACAGAATAAATGATTGAGAATTGCAATACGTATCATTGAAGTGAATATTGAAAACGTTAAAATACTTGTCAATGTGTTTAATTTTTTATTTTAGTGGTCTCCTGTTCCTAATAGTAGCGTCAGAAAGCTTACAAATACCGGAATCTCCTCCTGACAAAGATGGAACTTTCGAAGTTACCAATAATTTGTCTACTAACGAATCCAAGGAAGAGTTCCAGGAGACAAATAGTCCTCTTGTTTCCGACGTAGAAATATCTGCGTCTATAAAGACTGATAATCATATCGAGGTAATTTTTCTACAACAAACTTTGGAAGATTTTTAAAAAAGTAGAATATTTCTACTATTCATTACATAAAAAAAACATAGAATTTATGACTTTCTTTATTTGAAAATGAGGAAAACCGTTTTGAATACATATCCACTCGTGCTTATTTGCAGGAAAAATCGGAGCCAGCAGCTGATGATTCTCATGTTCCCTCCGAAACGGATCGCCCGACAAAGCCTGAAGAACTCTTTGCCGAAAGCCTGACACAGCAACCGAATCTCTCCCAAGGGTGAGTATTGATACATTCCTTCAGGACGGCTTGAACCTTTAAATTGTATTATCTGATAATTGCAAATTGATGTATAAATGGAAAATTCTAAGAACAACCATGCGGCACTGACACTGCTAACGTAATTGGTAAATACTAGTACGCGATAAAACTCTGATGCGCTCTTGGCATTCCTCTCTAAGAATCTTGGAATTCCATAATAATTCTGATAACACATATCAAGCAGAAAAAAATGCAATACTAAAGTAAAATAAATACAATGATAAAGTTTTTCTCTATCACTGAGAAGAAAAATTATTTTGATTCATTTTTTGAGTTTTTGACATTATTATTTTTCTCAAATTTAATTAGGACCATGGTATTCCCCTAAATGTTTTGGAGTTCAGGAGTTGGAAGGTGTGTCTTATGTGTGATGATTATGGTTAATTATTACGCAAGGCTCTCGGGTAATAATTACGGCTTTAATCGAGGCTATACTGAATAAAGCTTGCTTTGTGGTGCCATTAGCTTTGATACGAAACTTCCCTCTAAACTGAATCTCATCTTTCGCTATAAAATATGTAATAGAATAGCAAATACTTATCGGATATAAGGCCTTGTGATATTCCAGGATTTTGAGATCAAAATCAGTCGAGGCTTTCAATTAATTGGACGATTCACTCACCTCTCGATGACCCTGAATACATCTCCAAAAGTGATACTGAGTAGTTAACCTCGCTTCACTTTCTTCATTTTTGGAATATTAGCTTATTCCCTTTGGTCTATATGCTTTCACTCTGTTATTTTTTATTGGAGTACTTTATCAGAAATCCTAAATATTCATATCGAGATTTGTAAATCGATTCAGAGCGAAGGATTAATATTAGCTGAAATTGTTTATCGCAGATGTAGTTCTATTTTCAATCATTGATAAGGTATAACAAGCATTATACACGTCACACAAATTGTTTTACTTCTATAAGAAGAACACTCATTCATCATTATTAGCTAGTAGTAAAGATAGAAAATCAGTACTGACGTTGCACTTTAGATAAAGCTCATTATCGTGGATAATAACGGACTCGGACAAAAATAAACTTAGCGCTATTTCCTTCGCAAATGTTAAATATGAATCTCATTTGCAGAGCATTTACCTTCCAAATAGAAATATAGTGCTGCTAATGAATTTTTGTTTTCAATCTTATTTCAAATTCTCAGGAAAACACCAGACGTTTATCCTCAATTTCAATGGTTTAGCTCTTGCCTTAAGTCATCATTCACCGCAGAATTTCTCCAAGTTTTCCGAGTTTGGTGACACAGATCGGGAAAGTGCTGGTAATAATTTCCTCGATTAGCATATGAGACTTTAGTGGTAAGGATTTGTTTGCGAAAATGGGAAAAGTTTTACGATATCTCTTGCTTCCTTTCAAACTCAAGTTCTAATTATTCTATTCCAAACATAACGATTTGAAATTGTACTATATAAGGATTCTCGAAATTCCGATGGAGCACATCCATTTTCTGAGTAGAAGCATGGTGATAACTCGTGCGAATAACCCATGTTTTATTATTAGAATTGTGCAAACAAAGAAACACTTTTCCACTTAAACTCGGGACTCGAGGATGCATATTGCACGCTTCCACACAATAGTTCTACGTGCGTGAAAGCATTCTGACGCAATGTAAAACTCGAGTCTCGGCAGTTAAGAATGGACAGTAACCATAGTAAATAGTAGTAACTATAGTAAACCGGAGTGACTGACACATATGATATTTTCTGTGTCTTGAAAGATATTAATTTAACATTATAGTTTGTGTGACTCAGAGGTATATATTTCAAATTCTCGACAAAACTGCATAGTCACGCAAATTAATTTTGTACGCAAGTATGCGTTTTGCATTCCAACGATGCTCATTATTGACCCTCACAGATCAAGTGTAGCTCTGTCAGAGTGTCAGACGCATTCGTACCACCCGAATCATGTTTCACGTCCTCATAAATGTTCAATTTCATATACTCATTTGATTTATGGTTAGGGACCATACCTAAATAACGTAACGGATTTCAGGGCCTACAAACGACCTCCCCTCCCCCCTTCCCCATTCAACGAATTTCAAATTTCGCTGTCCTGAACTTAAGGGACGTCCTTAAACGTCTTTTTGCGGAAAACTAATATTTTTCAATGAAAAATACTTTTTTTCCCATTGAAAATACAACTATTCGGTTGAATGTTACACTCATATGTTAACAAATCATTTTTTTTTTATCTGAAGACTTATCATTACACTCAAAACTTCATTGAGGATTTAACTATTTTGTTGGTATTCGATTTTTATCTGATTTAAGACTTGATTTTTTTTCAACTAAAATGTAAGTGTTTCATTTCTAGTTGAAAATTTATATTTTTTTATGGAAAATTAATCTTTTCTGGAGAAAATTATATTATCTCGTTAAAAATCGTTTCTCTAA
>WSXT02156555.1:0-10155 GCA_011762715.2 Neuroterus valhalla | reverse complement strand
GGGGTAGTTTGGGTCCATGGACCCTTGTGTTTTGACCTAATTATATACCGCTGAGTCCGTTACAACCAGTTTTGAACTGTTTGGAGCGTTAAAATTGGAAAATTTCAGGAGCGCAGACTTGGCGCACACTTTGCGCAGGATTTCAACCCACTAAAAAAAATAATCTCTCTAAATCTGAAATTGTGAAAATTTCACTATTTGAATTGGTGAAAGCTAGTTCACTATTGAAATACTGAAATCATTTTCTTGCACCATTTCAATTAGTGGAATCCACTATTGTCATTGTGCAATTTTCACTAGCACTCAATTAGTAAAAAATGACTAATTCAAATAGTGTAACTGAAATGAAGGATAAGTATAACCTCCATTCCTTATTTTCTACCAGACAAATTTGAAATATACATATGATTTAATGATAAAACTATAATACTTGATAGTAGCTCGTGTCATGAATTTATTTTAAGAAAAATATTTTTCAGAATAATATTTGTCTAAAATGCAGAAATGAATCGTTTTTTTTTTTTGATCCTGCATATTCATATGAGAATATCTCTATTGAATAACAGAGTAAACCGACCAATTCAATCACCCATTCTGAAAGTAAGTACAGATAATATATTTTCAAATTGCGAGAATAAATGTTCAATTTATTTTTAATAATCACGCATCGACGGGTTTCGAAATATTTTTCTGTTCCTTCTCAAAAACAGAAAATTTCAAAATTTTCGAAGATTTAAAGGGACGGCATTCGAAATTAGTTGCAATTAATGAATACAATTGATTGAAATAATATTGCATTGATTATTTTTATCAAGAGCTGTGACTGTAGCTAATCCACTGTTTGAATTAGCGAAATCCTCTATTTGAATTGGTGGTAACCATTTTCCTCATTAGTGAAATCTTCTAATAATTGAATTAGTAAAACCGTAAAACCGCTAATTGAAAGAGTGAATTTCACTATTTCAGATTTAGAGAGAATATTTAAAGGTGGCGCAAGCCCCATGGAGTTTAACACGTATTTCCCATAAGAAAGAAAGACGTTTTTGTACATTTTATTCAGAATTCCTAATATTAGGTGAATCGAGTTCGAAATTTACCATTTCTCTTCACAATTAGACACAGAATGCGAATAATTTATTACTTTTCGAATATCACCCCCATAAGTCTGTTTTATAGGGTCCCAAAAGAACACCATACGTGGAAAAAATGAGTTTTTCGAGTTTTTGGCGCTAATTATGATTTTTTTGCGGTTTTTATAACGCAGATTGTTTCAAATACATGAAATACTACTTTATACGGGTAATTAGATGTTTATTCAAATTGTTCAAACAATTTATCATTGTTTTTTGCAACTTCCTTTTTGAAAAGGGTTAGAAAGTCAAGGTTTTTTTCTGAATTTTTAAACTTATTTTCAACGTTTCAGTTAAAGCGAGATAAAAATCAAAGTTAACAAAAATAATTGTTTGAAAAATTAGTTATTAATTGTAAAAATATTCTCTTAGAATAATGGTACAAAGTTGCGTTTTTCTTTCTGAAATTTTCAACTTTTTGGCCACTTTTCACTTGAAGTAAGTAATTATTTTGTTTAATTTAGCAAAAATAATTGTTTCAACAAATTGTAAATGTTTATATCTATCTTCTTCTAGAATAATACTACATAGTTGCGGGTTTTCAACGGAATTTTTAACTTTTTACCACTTTTCAATCATATTGAAGTAATAATTAATTTTATGTAAAAAAGTAAATTGTCTAAAAATTTTATTATCATTGCTTATGATATTTTTTTTGCTTGATGATGCAAAATTGCTGTTTTTCTGGAAGTTTGAACTTTTTGCCCACTTTTCACTTGAAGTGAGTTAATATTTTATTTAATCGACCAAAAACGTCGTCCATTGGACCGGAAAGTCAGTCCATTAGACCAAGATCACAGGTTTGGTTATTGCTTGGACCAGAATTTTGGTCCAAGGGATTTAGAGTGTACCTTTTCAGTTGTGAGCAAATAATAAATAAACATTAGAGAGAATCATTTTCCAAATATTATTGTTTCGAGTAAATTATTTTCGTTCTTTTCCCAATGTTAAAAAAAATTAATTGAAACGAAAAAGCTGACTTCATTCAGTGAAATTTGAATTGCGAATTTTCTACCTAAATTATGGATCTTCAACGCAAAAATTGAATTTTTAAGAAAGTAGTTCAACTTTCAATCGAAGAGTTGAATTTCCGACCTGAAAATATAAATTTTTAATGAAAAATATAATGGTTGATATTTCAAAACAAAAAATTGTATTTCAAATCAAAAACAATCTAATTTAACCAACAATTAAATCAATTCAATTTGATTGAATGTAATTGAATTTCATTCAAATTCCATTCAGTGCAAAGTTGAACTTTTCAGAAAAAACCACAACTTTCTAGCACATATCTGAGACAAAATGGTTAAAAGCAAAAATAAATTGTTTAAATAAGCATGTTTGTTAACTCGCATTAATCATTACCTCACTAAGTAAAAAGTGGACGAAAAGTTTAGAAAAACCGAAACTTTCTAGCACTAATCTAAGAGGAGATAGCCATAAACAAAAATAATTTGTTTGAACAAAATTCTTGTTAAATTAAATCAAATGTTAACTCACTTTAGGTGAAAATGGGCAAAAAATTAAAAATTTTAGAAATAACAAGAAGTTTCTGTCATTAAGCAAAGAAAATCTTATTAGCAATGATAATTAATTATTTAAACAATAATTTTTTTAACATTAAATAATTAATACTTCAATCTAATTGAAAAGTGATAAGAAGTTTAAAATTTCAGGAAACACCGCAACTATGTAGTGTTAATGTAGAAGAAGATAGCTATAAACATTTTTCATTTGTTTAAACAATTATTTTTGCTAAATCAAATTAAATAATTACTTACTTCGAGTAAAAAATGGCCAAAAATGTGAAATTTCCAGAAAAAACAATGAAAAATTGCTAAACAATTTGAATAAAGATGTAGTTATCAGTACAAAGTAGTATTTCATGTATTTAAAACAATCTGCATTTAAAAAACCGCAAAAGAATCATAATTAGCGCCAAAAACTCGAAAAACACATTTTTTCACTTACGGGGTTTTTTTCGGACCCCATGAAACAGACTTATGGTGGTGATATTTGAAAAGTAATATTTTATTCGCATTTTGTGACTAATTGTGAAGAGAAATAGTGAATTTCGAACTCGATTCACCTAATATTGAGAATTCTGAATAAAATTTACAAAAACGTCTTTTTTTTCCTATGGGGAAGACGTGTTAAACTTCATCGGGCTTGCGCCACCTATGAATACTAATTTTTTTCCAAAAAGAATGCGTTAATTTTATGTGGATTCTAACAAATTTCCGGGCGTTTTGCATTAAAATTCGGAAAACAAATTTTCTAATCCATTTCTCTATTCCCATCTCATACCACTCAAAAATAGACGTCATTAACTTATCCAAGATTCCACTTTGTAAAAGAAGATGCAGAAATTTACATTTTCCTCCTCTTATAAATACACACAGGCGGTTTGAAATATGGAGGGGAATCCTACTGGCGAATTCTGATTCGAATATTTCTTTTGCAAACCCTCATTGATATGGAAACAATTAAATCATCGCCAAACGAAACAAAAAACTTCCGTGATCTCATAGATACAGAATGAACCTAACTCCATCTGTTTCATCTTATGCCACAAGTCACAATACTTTTCAAGCCATATACTCTTTGTGCAAAGGTTATATTCATTTTCCACTTCCGAGATGATGCAGCAATAATGACAGGTTCTTTCAAATAATTACAATATATTGTTAGATTTTCAAGAATAATTTGATGCAATTTATGAACCACAAACCGATAATGAGCATGCGGGATGGTAAGAAACATATTCTTTATAGTCTGGAAAAGTTTTTGCAGTGACTGCATCAGTGCTGGATGCAAGGTGGCACTTCCACATTATCCACGTGAACGAGTACCAGTCACGCTCGGATGTATAGAATATTAGATAGATATACACTCGAATCATGCGAGCAAAGCGTGCAGGAAGAATGAGCATTCTGCCTCATATATCGCTTGTTTTTATTTCACGTTTGACAAAATAACTCGTAGTTGGCGCAGCCACCAAAATTATCTACGAGTTCAATATCTCGCGAAAGAGAGTGCTCATAAAGAAAGGTTGAATTGGCATGAGCTGGTCATCAACATGCAGCATCAACAAAAATTTTAAAGAAGAGATAGTAAATCTAAAAGCATAGCCAAAGGTTATAAAACATTATACACTGATCATGTCTGTTAAGAGACTATTCTAATCAACACTAAAGTAAAATGCGAGCCAATCAGGAAGAGACATATCTCTAAAAATCCGATAGTGGAAAACTAATTGGTTAGACCAATTATTTCCGTAAAAATACCACTTTTTATCTAATAATATGCTTCACGCACAAGTTGAAAGATCTAACCTTTGCCAATTGTACCAATACTGGCAAGGACGAATAGAAAAAAGAAACCTATTGATGCGTCATAGCATAAATTTAGCTTCAATAGGACATGCATTGTTCCACTCTAATCGTATAATAAGTTCCAAGAAGTCCCAAGTACTTGAAAATTGAAATATTTTTTATATGAGATTGATGGTCTGGCAATAAAGTCTTTATTTATTGAAAGCAATTTTATATTTCCTTTCTGATCACACAATGTGAGTGCGAGCTCTTTCTCTTTCTCATGAAGTCCACTTTCCTTGCGAACCCTCTTTGGTCTTGACACCATATCGTGATTCAATCGTCCGTGTCCTACATACAAGATGACAACCAAAGTGAGTGGTAGGCTCTCCCGAGACGAGAACGTTTTTTCCAAGTTTCATTTTCTATTATGAACTCAGTGAGATGTTAAATCGAAGAGTAAATTGAGACACGATAACCATTTTATATTCGTTGGATTGTCATTGAACAATTTTTTAAATTGAACCATTCAATGCGGAACTCATCTGAATCTGAAGAATATGAAATTGAGAACTGAAAGATTTTAGATTCAGCAGTTTAGACTAACAACTTTCAATAATATTATACCATTACAAATTGAGAGCAGGACGATTTTGAGCAGTGTAATCTAAAGCATTGTTTAGATGAAATTCCGAAAAATTAGGACAGTTGAACATTTGCAGGAGCATTCTCAAGACTAAAAGGCATTCGTTCAAACTCAGAGCGTCCTTAGTTGAGTTCTTGAATAAAAGTCTTGTTTTTTTTTTAATATAGTTCTTATTGTTATTGTTTTCTATGAACACGGTTTTCAACAGGTCTCTACATTGAGTTAATAACAGTAATCGAGTTTTTTCCAGATAATAACTATTCATTATCATATTTGAAAAATTTCAAAATAGTGCAAATCAAAAATCTTCTAATGTTAACTTATTTTGGAATTGTGCCATATTTCAAAAATACAGTGCCCACGAATTCATGTTTTACTAGTTATCATGACGTAAGATATGAATTTAATAAACATGAATTAGAATTGATAATCGTAAAATTAGAGTTTCAATTCAATAACACTGATAATATAACAAAGTATAGGGTTATGTAAAGAGAAATCAATCAACCTCCAAAAAAAGTTTACTAACTTTATTTTCTATCTCTAATCATTTGCACATACACTGCAAACTCAATCTCATTCCACCCGAACTCGCACGTTCCTCGAAATGCGCTCGTGGACGAGACGGTGCGGGGAGTTTGGAGAGGTCCTCGCTCCATTCTCCGCTACTGCCGTGAATTGAAAGCGGGCAGTAGTACCCTATCATTTTTAGTACCCTAATTTTTAGTACCCATTTAGTACCCTTGCGAATTTCCGAAGCTGCGCTTCAGTTGGCGTCAGTTATTGGCGTGTATTCGACCCTGACTATTTACGTTTCAGCTTACTCGATCCCGTTCCAGGGCGGCGATACCCAAGCCCGAAGCGGAATGAGATTGAGTTTGCAGTGTATATAAGAGAAGGTGTTAAGTGCTACAACTAATGGAACGATAATCATAGACGACACCAGGACGTCTGGTCATCATAATCGAAAATTAGAAATTCAAAGAAGACTTGATTTTGATAGTCAGTAAAAATCCTGATGGCTTCTTTTCTCTCAAGGGGGATGTTACCACGTCCTAAGCTCAAATATAAATTGCCTCATTTCAGCAATGTGCGATTAAAAGTTCCATCAATTCCGAAATTTTTAGTTTGCAAGTTTAAGAATATGAAATTTATTATAAATAAAATTTTCAACCAAACATAAATGTTAATTTACAAACAAATAGATAAATTATCGCCTAAAATATTGAATCCTAAAGAAAATGAAGAAAATTTTTTTGCAAAACGAAAATAAGATTTTTCAACAGAATAGGCAACGAATGAAAAATCCCGAAAAATTCCCGAACAAGAAAATATTCGAAATATAAAATTCCTGACTTCATAAAAATGCCAGTTCGGAGAATTCTGGAATAATAAAATACTCGATAATTTTTTATTACTGAATCGGAAAATTTGGAATTCCTGACAAAAGAGGATTCCCGAATCATTGAAAACCCGAATTTTAAAAATTGAAAAAATTGTTTATCAATGATTAATATATATTTATTCTTAAAAGAATGATTTGATATTTTAATGCATGACAATTTTTTTCAACAATTTGTAATTGATTTTTTTCCCAATACGTAAATTATTCAATTATTAATCAATTTATATTCGTTATCAAAAAACAATTTTTTTAATTGTTGAAATTCGGGAATTTTCCTATTCGGGAATTCGCAGTTTTGGATATTTTTTAATTCGGCGATTTTCTTTCTACAATTTTATTATTTCAAAATGTTTGAATTTTGTAGAATGTAAGTGCCGGGTATTTCATCCTTCAGAAATTTTCCACTTATTCTTTGAAATTTTTCAGTCGTTGCGGAAAAATTCATTTTCTACCAAACAATTGAATTTGGAAAAAATGTTCAATTTTTAACCGGATGTGTAGCTCGAGTTTTTTTTTGTTTAAATAAGAGTTTTCAACAACAAAGTTAATGAGTCTTTAACCAAAGCAATGAATTTTCAACAAAGTAGTTCAACTTCCAAACAAAAATATAAATTTACAACAAAATAGTCCCATTTTTAACAAAATACTTCTATTTCATCAAAAAACTCAAAAAATTTTTATCCGAATGAGATGAGTTTCAAACCTATTAGAGCGTTATAAGAAAATGAATCAATTTTTCTTTGAAGTTGTTTCTCTTTGATTGAAAAGTTTACTAAAATTTTTTCATTTACAGAATTTATCTCTAGTAAATAAACTTTTTTATTAAAAAAAACGGCAGATGGTGGATATAGTTTTCGAAATTAAAAAGTCCATTTTATATGTGAATTAGATATAGATATTCAAATTTCTCAACTCAGGTGAAAATCCAGATTATCCACTAATATAAAGTATCGCTGACTACAAATTATAATTATCTGAATTAAAAAATTTAGATAACTCTGGACAACCTCTGCAGAGACAACAATTGTATTTAAACTTCCTTAAGACAATGAGTTAAGGGTTTCAATGAATAAAAGGGTACTTATTATTAGTTAGCATGATGAATTACAGAAACAATTCTAATAGAAATTGATCTTTTACCAATTTGTAATCGAGTTCATAATCCTGCTTTCCGGAAGTTAGGCATCTATGAAATGGGCAACACATTTGTTTGCTTTACCGAAAGTTCTTTGACGCGAACATGTTCGCAAAGATAACACACGTGTGAAAACTAGATGTGACTAATATTCGTTAAATGTTCCAATCTACGTCACTGAGTATCGAGAAGTACATACGAAGGTATATTTCAAAGAATCAGACAAACTTTGATGAAATTGTAAATATCGTAGAAAAACTATAAATACCGTATCAAAGCCTCGATTTACGATCAACGTAAATAATGCTCAGCTAACGATAATAGCAGAACCATCATCAGTTTTCATCGTCTTCACGAGACTCAATCAAGAGGATTGAAAAGCTTGAGAGCCAAATCAATATTATTGCTATTTTGCGAGAATATTGAAAACCACACCAGAAAAAATATATCTATCAATACCAGCAGATAACTTCACAAATTGAGAAAAACATAAATGAAATAGGGACTTTCTTTTTCTTTACACAAATACAGCTTCCCTCATTGAGCATGGCTATTTTCTTACTTATATTTATAAAGCTGTTGTTTTCATGAATTGGGAGACCATTCGTGACAAACTTTACAAGCACGAGAAATTTTCAAGCTAGTTTTTGAAACTGCATCGATTCAGAATGTTCTCGTAAGCTCTAAAGATAAAAGTTTCTATATAGAAACAGCTACAGTACCGAAAACAGGGGTGTCTAAGGCGTGAGTAACGGTGTAAATAACTGTCACTCGTCAATCCCCTCTCTTGACACCTTTGATGCGTTCATGCTGTGATCGCGATGTGGAAAGGGGTCCTCGGTGGCCGGGCTGTGTGAACAGTGCGCGCCAGTAGGCGTGGTCATGCGTAGTCAGACGAAGTCTGTGGTGAAACGAGGAGAGAATTCTCTATAAAGCGCTCGGAGAAGGGAAAGAAAGGAGAGGCGCGCCAACCTTGCATTGGACACCCCTGATATAAAGCCTCTTTTTCGAGTCACCAAAAAGAGCATGATCCACAAATAAAAGATCAAAAACCTCCCACAACTAACATAAAGATTGAAAATGATTCGGAAGTCGTGGATGTGACTTACGAGTTTGAATACATTGAAAGCGAAAATGTAGATGTCAAGGAAGAAATGATAATCAAAGGTAATATTTTATTCAAAATTTTACAATAAGAAGAAATTCTGTTCGATTCACAAGTCAACTGTTTTGTTGGAAATTTTTCTTTTTAGATTCGAAAATGAAATATTTTGATAGAAAATTGAAATAATTGGTTGGAAATGATTTTTTTTGTGTGAAAATTCAGCTGCTCGGTTTAGAATCAATGTTAGAAATTAATTTTTTCCCTTTTATTGATTAAACTGTATTTATTTATAATTTGAACCTTTTTTGATCGAAAATTCAACTGCTTGGCTGGAAGTTGTATGAATTTGCTCATTTTTTATGTGTAGAAAATATACTTTCTTGGCTGAAAATTGATCTTCTTGGTTATGAATCAAAGTGCTTGGTTGAAGTTATAAACAGACATTTTTTGAAAATTTATTCTTCTTTTGTTTGGAGATCGATAATTTTAATTGAATTTCGCCGTTTTATTTGAAAAAATATATATCTAATTTGGTTGAAGATCTCATTCTCTGCTTACAAATTAAATTTTGTTTGTTTGAAATTTGACAATTTTCTTGAATTTGTCTTCTCTTGTAGAAGATGGATCATGTTGGTTGCAAATAGATCTTTTTGTTCGAAAATTAAATTGCTTGATTAAAAGTTGAACTGCTTTCTTAAAAATCGAATTTTTATGTTTAGAAGATTGATTGATCCAGTAGAACTTTTTCTTTTTGTGTTTAAAAATAAAATTAATTTGTAAAAAATATAGATGTTTGGTTTTGAAATAAATTTTTTTTTAGAAATTTATATTTTGGAGTTGAAAATCCAACTATACACTTTGTAGCATATTCGTCTTTCTAGTAAAAAACATATGTCTTTGGTACAAATTTTTCATTATCATCTTTGGAGGTTGGAAATTTTACATTTGAAATTATAAAAATTAAAGTTTTTTTTTTATTTAGGTTCCAAATATTCTGAAGGTTAATCTTTTTTAGTTGAAAATTAACATTCTAGTTTGATATTAAGCTACTTGCTTGAAAGTTAAACTTCCTTGTTAAAAATTCATCGTATTTAGTTGGAAATTGAACTATTTGGTTGTCAATGTTTGTATTTGATTGAAAATGTGTCTTTTCTGATTGGAAAATAATCTTTTTAGTTCAAATTTCATCTGATATCGAATTCTTGTACTTTTTTTTGAAAATTTGTATTTTCTGGTAAACTTTCAACCGCCGTGCTTGAATATTGGTTTGGAAAATCAACTTCTCAGTTGGAAATTGAACCACTTTGTTCAAAATTAATTTCTTCGTTTGAAAATCGATTGTTTTTTTAGTTGGATATTAAACTATTTGGTTTCACATTCATGTTTTTTTTTTTTGAAAATTCGTATTTTTTGTCTCTCT
>WSXT02156544.1:0-10155 GCA_011762715.2 Neuroterus valhalla | reverse complement strand
CATAATTATTGAAATGAACAATAGCAAAAGCATTTCGAATGCTAGATACAAATACCCGAGCGCGCAGCGCGAGGTTTCAAATGTACGAGCGTGAAGCGCGAATCCAATACATTATCGAACGCGAAGCGCGAGATCCGGCGGACGTGCGCCCTAGGCGCGCTGAAACTTGCGAGCGAAGCGCGCGACGAGAACGTGCCCGCAAAGCGGGCAGATTTTCTTTTTTACTTTGTAAACCTTCTACTTCTTTTATCTGTTCCAGAGCTGGTTCTTCCAATTGTACGAGTTCTCCTGAATATTGAATTTCCGGATTCATGAAATGTGGTTGATATAATATTTTATGTTACAACCTAACCTTTTGTATTTCAATAACCAAACAATTCTTCATTATTACCACTTATCACTCTTCTTCGTTTTTTCTCAGTAATTCTATTCCACTCATTTATGCAATTGTCACACTTTCTTGAGGTCTCAATACTATTATTTATGACAAGAAAATGTAGCAAGACTCTTTAGGTGATGACTATACGACAGATTTTATTATATTATAGTTTCTCATGACTAGGACTCAAACTTTTGGAGAAACCGTAGGTTTAAAAGGAAATATCTTATCGTCAATGATTGTTTTACCTTCCTTTTTTTAATATTAGGAATCGAATACACTTTCTAAATGTTCCATAATAGATACCCTCAGTGAAAATAGTGCGTTCTTGAACCATTTGGATATAGTTTTTAATAAAATTATCTGAGAGAGTAGACGTTTCAAACAACACTTGTTGTTTGTTTACCTTACTTTTACGCAATATCAAATAAATATATGTTCATTCATGGGGGTGGACAGTTGGTTGTGGGGGCTATGGCATAAGCTTTGGACCCAGTCCTGATTGTGGGTTCGATTCCCGCCTCGCGCTCTGGAGAGGTCAGCGAATGTAGAGGAGATGTGTTGTTATGTATTGATTCTCGAACCCGTAAAAGGGAGAGAGTATATAAAAATCTTCCAAATATCTATTTAGGATCAATAATTTTTCTGTCAGGGACGTGACAAAAATGTTTGTTCTATTCAGCTCATGACAGAGGAAGATGATTCTTTGCTGAACTTCATTATGCTCTCTCTGTATTTGGACCAAGTAATTGGATATCTGGAATGAAAATACGAATGAATCAAAATCGTTTGTAGTATTTGGCGATGAAAAAATGGTACAAAATTCTGGCCGTATTTGGTTAAAGGGAAGTCTCATTGATTCATAGGATCCGGCGTTTGGCCTAAAAGATTCTTTTGCTCAACATTTCATTGTATCATGTATTTAGTCTACAAGAGTTTGAGTTTAATAATCTTGATAACATTTTGTCACGTTTGAAACAAAGAATATCCGCCTCTAAAATGGAAGGTCAGTTCCTACTCTTGATGTTATTTTTCACGATCATAAGACAGACATAAGCCACGACCTTGGGCTTCCTATTTATTGGAAGTTCATTGAAGATCTCGAAGTCCGGCGTTAATAGACTAAGATAAGGATTTTTTGAATAACGAAAGTATATTCCGTGATCCTAATATACTTTTAGAGTAAAGAACACGTATTCTCCGTTCTGGACGAAACTTCAATCAATTATATAGAGAGGCATCTGATAGGGCAGCCGACAGCACGTACTGAAACTGTACAATGCAAAAAGATTCTGTTGAAAACAAGGTAAACAGGTTCTCCCCAATTGCTGAAAGCCCTCAATATGCTTTTGCGCCTTCACGTTAATATGAAACAGCTAGACTTAAGCAACCATGGCATACAGATGTGGTAAAAAAGATTCAGCGTAGTCGCAATAGAGCCCGTAAAAGTAGAGGGAAACAGAAAGACGTTCTGATGATAAAAGTTGGTTCGGCTTGGAAATTTCGCCATGGTCAGAATACGTATAGAGGGCAGGGCCCATTTGTCCACTTTCACAAAGTCCACGAAAGAAACCTGGGAAAAACTTGAATCGACTGGGGTTTGGTCTGGTCAGAAGCAGTTCCATGGGGGAGATTTACCTATGGAGTCGGTCGGTATGAACGATTTTATCATTGTTTTGTTGCCTTGCTTAGAACTGTGAGAGGAACTAATTCAAAGAATCATCTATAAGAACATGACAGCTATGAAAAAGTCTTTCCTTCCAGGAAAGTAGACATGGCGCAGTTGTACCAGGTTATGAATTCAATAAAAACAAATCGGTTTTAAGTCGATGGTTCGAATTGCAGAGCAGTTTTGCTTCGTTTCCTTTTCTGCCTCACCTAGTTACTGCATATTTTCAAAAAGTTAAGGGTGAATCTTTCCTAATTTCTGGGAAGCAGGGATAGGAAGTCCTATTCTTCAGTGCTCTAAGCCTTCTTCCATCAGATACTTCTTCCCTATCACAATACTACTTTATACTACTCGAACCTCAAAATCTCAACTTTGACATGATTTTTTCAGCTATCGTGGTATAAAGTACTGTTTGATAGGTGTGCGAATGTTGATTTTTCCTGAATGATACTTTTGTCACTCGCTTAGCTTGTGCAAAAACCGTCTTATTCGCTGAATTATCACCTCTCACACATATATCAGAATGTGCTATTACGCATCTGAAATTTTAGAATAAGGCGTTTTTAGGCAGCTTTTGGCTCATGTTAACTATCTGCATGTTTTCCCGTCATGTCAATCATGCCATTCTACAACCGCAGGATGGCTCAAGATATCAGATGAAATAAATATAGTATGGGATCGTAGTGGGTTGACCCTTTTTTTCCTAATGGATTACTTCCGAGCATTTGAACTAGTCCATCACACATTTATTTTGGCTATGCTGAGAGCCTTAGGAGAGAGGGGCGAAGCTCAAGCGTGTTTCAACATTTTTTATTGAGATAGAAGACAATATGTTGCCTATTATTCGCACACATGATTTACTTGCGATTTGAAATTACGTATTAGGTAACTAAGGAGATATATATTAAAGCGAATTGAGTGTTAAATCCATAATTATGCATATGACACTCAGGTTCATCTACTCTGAAAAGCGGAATACTTGAAAATTTGAGGTATAGTACCCATTGAAATCCTACTCGCAACAGCTGTTTGGTCAAAGACTCATGCACAAGCTTTGAATCCTACTACAAAAATGATTGATTTCAATCGTAACACGTATTTTTCTCTTCGAGGCTATGTGATAAATGGGTCACGTGACCCACATTAACCAATTTTTTTGCAACAACTTACGTCCGCACTCACTCATCGGAAAACATCATTCTTTATTTGCATACAACATTGGATTCAAAATTCAGAAAATTTTTTACATTTGCATTCTGAATGAGAAGGTATTGGTTTTATGCAGAAAAAGGCCTTTTGCGAAGGAGTCTGTCTGTGTGTACGTCCGTCTGTCATCTGTGAAGTCGATAACTTCCAAAAGAATGATCATATTGGGATATGCTTTGACACACTTTCTTAAGGCCGACAAAAAGGACAAGTTAGTTTATCAGACATTTTTGACCAATGATTCTGGTTTTATACATCAAAATAGATTTTTGAAAGATCAGAAACGCACATTTCCGGTCAAAATATGCAAGGTGAGACAGTAGAGCCTTAAGTTAAATTAATTTTGTAGAGTTCTATTAAAAAATGGAAAAAATGCAATATTCTCCATAGAAGTAGAGATTTTCAATAATTTTTCAATACATGCAACTCTATGTATACATTACACTATAGGCTGAATCAAGCACGGAGTATCCAAGCGCGAAGCGCGAGGTAAATTCATGATCAAGCTCGGAGCGGATTTTCATTAATTTAAGAAAAATTTTGTTCTTAAATTTTGAACCGAATTTTGTTTACAAACGTAGTTTATTGTTTTCTGAGGCTTTTCCCAAAATCGATGGTTTAGGTCACGTAACTCATGTTAAACATGGCCGTATTATGTCAATCGTATTTTCTCAATTTTCACTATTTTTCCATTGTGTTCAGCTCATTTGACCTGGATTTTGATGATCCTTCTTCTCTCTAGGAATTTATGTATCTTGATCTGGAACTGCTTTTTAGATTATACATAACAAAGCATAAATTTTATTTTCCATGTTAACTTTGATATTTGTTATGATATTAGATTTCGTAATGGTCATTGATATTGGAACAAATGCATTGTAATCGTCTTGATCTTATAAATGTCAAAATTTTTATATCTTTTTGGAGTGAATTTGCGATTAGGCAAAAAATTACTATTCTCATGGGAGAATTGTCTGGAGAAAATTTGTATATCTACTTATATAAAAATAAAACAAAAACCATGTGTCCAATGAAAAAAATTTCAGCAAAGAATTTGTAGAACTCCTTTATTTAGAAAATTTTTGTTTCGTTGGTTTTATTCGTATCTTGCGTAGTCTGAACGTAGAATGGAATTTTTAATTTTTTGGTATTTTTTTCTATGGTTAAACCAATAATCGTTGGTAAGAAAAACTCAACGCAAGAAGGAAGAACATCAAATTCCACGACGAATGAGCAGAACAAAATCGGACATTGTTGAAAATGTAGAAAATAAGACTCATTACAAAATTTTTGCATGACGTCAGATCTTAAGGTTTTTTTTCAATCACCATAACTTCTGTAACTTCCATCTTAGAGAAGAGAATACATGTTCGCTTATTTTCCGAACTTAACAGCATATTGAAAGTTTGAAACCCATTAGTCCCTCAGCAGTAGGTAAATAATTTGTTGATGACATTAAATACAATTTGTTTTTCTCATTCCATTACAAACCTAAATATTTCTGTACAGCTTCCATACCAATTAAAGGTGTGATTATCCAATTTGCTATATCTCGATAAGTTTAAAACACTAGAATAGTTATCATAGAAAAACAAATATCATTTGTTTATCAACAAGAAGTGTTTCTCAACAATGAGTCAAAAATCGGAAATCACGCGTTGTAGTCAAGAATCTTACGGCCAATTTATGGAGGAAAAACTTCAAATCCGTTGAGTATTCAACTCTCGAACCCGAAAAAGTGCGAGCCTGGTACGAGCTGAGCTTCCCAACAATGCACGCACCTCTAATAACATGGATAGAGATTCTGATCTCTCTTTCGGAGTTTTTAATACTAACAGAAAGAGGACTTTTGTTGAGTGAAGTCGGCATTACGAGGTAAATGCGGGCACCTAGTCGGCCAGCAAAACTGGTCTGTATCAGTATAATAAAACCATTAGGGTGATCCTCATACGAGCATTCAAACCGTATAAATATCTGGCAGAATCCCTCACGCCGTTTCCAACTTCTGTGTAATGTTCAACTTGCGATAAATCCAAAAGTTCCCTACGCCGGGAATATTTTGTCTGCACGCGATGCAAAAGGAATTCTCAGATGCTTGGGTACACAGTGGTCTTTATTTATGCTGCCCGCGTATGTGAAGAGTGCAGATCCCCTATGGCGCTACTGCTCCTATAACGCTCGATATTTTTCTCCAAAGCTGTGTACTTTTGAGGTTCCATTATTTTATGTGCATTCATCACAGAAACAATATCATACTTTCGCCTTTTTTGCGCGATTTCGGTCATGGTTTTTATACGACATCGGATCAGTGATGCTCTTATTTACGACTTGATTCGATGAATAATTGATGAAAGATCAACCTTTATTGCCAATATACTTGAATATACTTTTCTTCTTCTTATATCAGAATGAGATGTTCCGTAGCCTTAACTTTTAAAAGGTTTTTTCCAGAGCATTTAATATTTTTCGATATTTAGGCCGAATTTGGAAAGGGTCATATCTTAGTATCCCCTTCGTTTTCGAGTAATGGCTTAAATATTTTGAACGAACGGTTTTCGAAATATTTATGCATTTATTTCCTAAGATTACCACAGAAATGCCCGAATTACCGAAACGCGTTTTTCATTTGCTTATATAAATTAAACGCAGCCTTTGCCAGGACCAAAAATTTAACGAGCTTATCGCAAGGGTTCACATTATATATCCGCGCATTCATACCTTGTTTTTATGATTCTGATAATGCCTAAATAAATATATCCGACTGAAATTGATAGTTTTCAGAATGTCCCCGCATGGCAAGTCCTATCTGTCCCTTTCGCACCTTCGCTCGGTCGCAATGGCGAGAGAAGGATAGCTGTTCCTTGGCAGTGTCTCTCTCACACTAGTGCTTGTGATACCATATTTCTTTCGCGTCAGTGCTGGGCACGTCAATTGAGCTGCCGAATCATCAAAGGAGGGCACGTAAAATTATTTTTCAGAGAGAGGAGTGATACCTGTCCATTCGAAAATGAGGTCCAGAATTTTCAATTTTTGAAAGTACATTCCAATACAGAATTTCACCGCGCATCTTTTTCTCAAAATCAAAAATTGGTCTTCTTTTTCAATTCAACCCGCGACAACTCAGCCAATTATGGGAATTTATTAATCAATCAAAGAAGAAAATATGTGTTTCAGTATTTAGAAAAATATAATTTCATAGAAATTAGAAAAACCTGTGTCACCGTCTGATGGCACTGCATGTCGGCCCCTATCCGCACTTCACGTCCCTCGTTACCATCCTGTCATCCACGTTCAAAAAAATAACAAAACGCCGGGTGATGCCGGGACAGGATATTTTTAAGTCTTTTTTAACAGTTTTAAATATCTGAAAGTGGTGTCCATCATCTTGTCATTCTTCGTCGTACAGTTTTCCGATGGACGAAGATCGTGTTTTACAATGATTGAAGCTGCCGGGAATCCATGCTTACATAACCACCCTTATGCAGTGATATACAGAAATCGGTATAAAATTTTTTACCTCAATTTTAAACAGGATGATTACATGTGTTCTGCTCGATCACGATTGAAGAATAGAGCTTGCTTCAAACTTAAGGAAGACGATGAGCCACCAAGTGTCATCGATATTGTTTAAAGTGAAAATTCCTCGTCTTCGATTCTAGCAAGTCCCAGCAGGAAACAATAGTTTTCACCGATTAGGTAGCGTTATAGGGTTTTTTCGTCACCAAGACAAAGTGTGCTAAAGAAAAGTACTCTGGATTCTCCAGGAGAAGCAAGTAGTTCAAATTATTTTTCTGCTTCAATAAGATGGAGCAAATGTTCGAAAAATGAAAACAATGGGAAAATGGATGGAAAAAACCAAGAATAATCGTGCTGAATTCGATGCAAATAATATCGAATTGGAAAACATGTATTCTGAAAAAACAGAAAATGATGTTGGACTCGTTTGGTTTGGAAGAAATTCGAACTAGAAGGAGGGACGAAGAAAATGTACGAGCAAGTACTGGAAACAAAGAAGCAGGCGGACAATTATAAAACTAAGGCTCTTCAATACTATTCTATCAAATGTTTTAATCGTTCACATACTAAAGTTGAATACGTGTGAATAGTTCAAAGAGATAATGATTTTATAAATATGATTTTGTATTCACTATATCCATTATTTTGTAATGTAAATACTATTGAAATCAGTTTTCAAATCAATTCGACTCAAAATGCTTACAAGGTTTAAGCACATTTCTAATGTATTACTTTTTGTAAATTCTTTTTCTATTTTCTCGTTTTATTTATCTCTGTGACTACTATCACAGAGATAATCCTAATTAATCCTCTTAAATTTTGGACTATATTCCCCCAAAAAAAATTTTTTTTGCATTTTTTTTTCCATTCCACTCATAGAATATATTTTCTCTGAAGAACTTGAACTTTTTTCCAATTCTGGTCTTATTTCTCCCATACAAGTTTGAAAAAAAAATCCCAGCAAAACGGAAATTCATTCCACAAAATGGAAATTTTCAAATTTTTTTCCGGCATTTTTCTCATATAACTTACGAGATATACTTCCCCTACAAAACTGGAAAATTTTTTCAAATATTGTCTAACCTTTCCTATACAAGTTTTGAAATAATTCCAGAAAAATGAAGATTTATTCAATTCCTTCGGTGTTTTTTGCATTTAATTTATAATATATACTTCCCCTGCAAAATTGACATTTTTCTGTAAAAACTGCTCGAAACGCTTCTACATAATTTTAAAAATTATGCTGACAGAATGGAGCCAGCCAGAGGCTGAATTTTTCCTGTTCCTTAAACAAACTAATTTATCATGAAGAATCAAATAATTTCATGCTTTGGAAATTTCGTGAATAATTCTTCAACTCCTGTACTTAATAATATTGAAAGAATCTAACAAATATTTATTATTTATTTTTTTATCTGTTTTATTTTTCAATAGGTATAACCCATCCAATATTTGAGTTTTACTCTTGATGCCATTTAAAAATGTGGAATTTTGAAAAGAGTTGATACTTATTCTTTTTCGATTCATTTTTTTCTTCGAATAATGAAAGAACTTCTTCAATTCATAACTGATAATTTATAACACATTTAACAAAATATGTACTGCTTTTTTCTGGAAATATAGAAATAAAACGTATTTTCCTTGCATGTAGTTTATTGTAAAATCATATTTCATGAAGAAAACAATGTAAAAATAAAATAAAATTACATGAAGAATTATTCCTTGAACTTCATGAAAATTTTTGTTTGATTTTTGCATTGTTTCTTTACTTCTATTCAATTTAATTTAATTTTAAATTCAATTATTCGAAAATTCTCTGGATATTATCTGGACGCCATCTTTTATCTTATCCTAATGTTCTGTGTCTCCGTCCGATGGCGCCTTTGCTTCTTCAAATTTTACCATTGAGAAGGCAGAGCCTGCTGATATGTTAGCATTACTTAAGAAAATTAATGGAAATCGAGGAAAACTCTTCTTGATCTATATGGATTTAAAAAAATTCGTGGAATTTATTTAATTCGTAGTTATTGATATGATGATATGCATTGTAATTCATAAAATTTAAGAGAATGTATTAAATTTATGGGAATTCCGGGAAACTTATGACGTTCGTTGAGATTTATGAAATCTCAAATTTCCTTCAAATTCTTGAAAATTTATGAAATTTTTTATAATTTATGAGATTTGTGGCGCTGATTTATCCTCATGAAATAAAATCTGCCCGCTACGCAGGCACAGTCCCATCACGCGCTCCGCTCGCAAGTTTGAACGCGCCTAGGGCGCGCGACTGTCGGATCTCGCGTTTCGCGCTCGATGATGAATTCATCTTGCGCTCCGCACTTGGTCTTTGTACACCCCTACATTTATATACAGAGCTTTGGAAACTCAAAAGCAACACGTCAACTACTTTAATTTGATGATCGTGAATTCTCTTTTATCAGGCCTCAACGAATACATTATCATCGCATGTCTCGTGCTGCGCACCCGATCAAAATTTTTCCAAAATATTTGAGAAGTTACGTTGCTTCGTTTTTTTCATATGTCGTGTACTTTCTATACCAATTGATTTTTAATGTGTTATTTAACTTTTGCGATTGAAACAAAAACTTCGCGTCCAATGGAAAAAAGAATAAAACATTCAAAGCTATTTTCCTGAAAAAGAACTTGTGTCTATTTTTTTCGAGAGCTCGAGTCGATTGTCCGAAGAATCCTTTTTTTCATTTATAATATGATTTTTTATGAATGAAGCAAAAACTACACGTCGTGTCCAAAAGGAAATTTTAACAAATTTGTAGATCTTTATCGTTTGCACAATTTTTGTTCACCCTTGTTTTCCCGTACCTTGTATAGTTTGACCAACAAATGAAACTTTTATATTTTTCATTATTTTTTATGCGACCAAATTTAATTTTTAAATGTTTTTATTGTGTTCAAAAAGTTCCAAAGATCATCTTTTAGGCCCCTGATAAAGAAATATTCTTTTTTCACTTATTTTTTTTTCATACATTGCGTTGTTTGGCTAAAAATTCTCAGATTTTTTATACTTTCGAATTTGAGAATACCGTTACTCTGACCATTATAATCAAATAGATAAGTTTTTTCAAGAGTAATAGTACTGAGAGACAAATATGCATACATACAGTCATACATCCATACATACAGGCAGACACATTTGTAAACATCTGTTCTCTGGGTTCAGGGGGTCTCAAAACGTGGACATATGATGCGCTTAATTCAGTTTACAATGTGATGCATACACAGAATTACAAATATTGCAAAAATGCTGAAAACCTCCACTTCTATGGAGATTTTTTTCATTTTTGATATTCTTATATTAGGTTTACTTAAGGCTCTACTGGCCTTAAGGAACACATTCTCATTACAA
>WSXT02156543.1:0-24147 GCA_011762715.2 Neuroterus valhalla | reverse complement strand
TTGAAGAAGGCCGCTTTAATTTACTTATAATCATAGACGAATTGAAGACTTTGTATTATTTTCAACATTCGTCATAAAATTTCAAACGATCATAAACAATTATATCAATCAAAGCGCGTTCCGTCAGGTTAAGAACCCAGAGTTCCACAAGAGAACCAAAAAATTCACATTCGATACTTTTACATTCTTGAAAGGTATAAGGATGGAGAAATCAACGTATGCTATATGCCCACAGAGAATCAGAATGCTGATATTCTAACCAAAGAATCGGTCTGGGATCGTTTCAATAAATTGTGCGGGTATATTGGTCCATAATGATGTCTTTGTCATCGACACATCGCTCTTTTGATCATTTAATCAATGCACATGCGCGCCTTTAAAGCTGTGCTTACATGTAGTTAGTGTTTCACCGTTCTTCGTGGAGATCGGTCTGATGAAAAGTGTTTCTATGTTTGAATCACCGTCATAGTTAGTCATTCACCTGCAAAATTGAACAATTCCGGTAACCGTAAAGACCATTTGCTCAAATTGATGAATATTTTGATAAATAAAAAGAAATTGAAAAAAAGTTTAGGGAATAAGAATTAAACACACGATCTTTCAGTTGCAAAGCTGAAGCGCTGCTATGTAAGCTGTTGGACAATTTATATTGGTTGGTGTGAGAAATCCTTTTTTACCATGTGGAATAAATTTTGTCTCCTGCCTTATTTTCTCCAGTCGACATAGACAAGTAGACAATCCTTTATTGTTGAAAGGCAACAAGAATGCAGGGTGTGAGCGAGGGAAAGAACCGGCAGGAGCGAGGTCTATGAGGACGGTTTTCTCGTTAGATGGAAAGAGGGGTGAGAGGGGGGGGGGGGATAAAACGAATTCATTCCTATAATACTAGAAAAGATTAATCATATAACAAGCTCACAAATTTGAATTTCATTACAGTTAAGAGCGGATAGTCCACTGATGCAGTCGATTCAAAATACACTTTTATCGTTGGAGGAAGCAACTGCTACGTCTATAAGTATGTCAATAACACAGTCTCAATCATCGGTTGTTACCCAGTCATTCAGCACTACGTCGAACAGTATAGTGGTCTCTGTTCCACTTACTGCAACTTCTCTTCCTAATCCCGTTGAAAATACCGTAACAAATGCCCTCACCTTGTATCAACATCTGCAGCAGAGTTTGGTCACAACAGCTGTCATTGCAGAAACTAAAACAAGTACGATATCGAATGTTGATCAATATTCTGAGGAAGAAGTATCATCGAAGCGATCTCGGTGAGTTAGTTCTTTGTTTCATGTACTATTTTAGTCGGTAATAACTAAAATTATCTTATCTGCTTATAATACTTACCTTATGAGCGATTCTGATTGACCGCATGCCTTCGTCCGCAATCAATGATATTTTCCACTGAAAGGTTGGTAAATGGTAAGAAACATAAAGAGCAGGCAAAAAAAATTGACTCTTACCTTAATCGTGCAAGCCTAAAATATGTAAAGTAGGAAGAAAAAGTTGTGACTAGGGAAAGAAAACAAATCAGATTTCGAATCAGAGTAACATGAGTAAGTTCAGGTAAATGAGGTACAAGTACGATCATGCAACAGTCACGCGATACTACCTCCAAAAAACGAACCGGCAAGACACACAGTTTAACAATGAGTGTGTCAAGAATTCTGGTTGCAGTTTGTAGAGTGGCGATTTTAGCACAAGATCGACAATCTTGATTCGCGACACAGGATTTTGCCACTTCGAACGCATTCGAAGTTCCCGCAAGTATTCAGAGGACCATCGGATCCAGTAATCCTTATAGATAGATAAACGTTTATTGTATATCCTATTGGCTTTGGAAAATCGACTTGCTTCCACCACCATGTTTTACAAAATTTTTTTTTTTTTTACATAAAGTACTCATCTCTAATATCCTTCCACACCTTATACAATGTTCCTTAATACTATGTCCGCTCGCTCGCATTGTCTTGCCTTCTTCGCTTCGCCTCGCACACATTTCCCTACATTTCGCCAGACTCGCATTGCCCAACTCTTCCTTCGCGGTTCCTACCTATTTCTTATCTAATATGACTTGTTTGCTATTCCTTACCTACTGTTGACATTTTCAACATTGATCTAACATCTGCTTCCTCTCCTCCTTACACATCTATTCCCATTCTCCTTTCTCCTTCATTCTCTTCCCCTTCATCTTACCCAGCACCCCTTCACCCATGCAATCGCCCTTTTCTCCCCTCTTTCATGCAAATTACCTCCATGCTTATTCCATTTGTTTCCACCTCCTCGCATTCTCCTACCCAGTGTTCCACCTTCGCTTACTTCTTCCCACATAATTCACACATTCTTTTCTCCTTAAGCAGCCAGAACATATTGAAGCCCTCCATGCTTCCACATCTCAACCTTGCTATTATCTCCTGACTTCCTTTCTCTCCTTTCTCACACAAATTTCACGCTCTCTATTGGCATAATCCACCCATATTGATCATTATACCTTGACCCTGCTTCTGCCTTCTCTCTCCTCTCCTGAACACCATAACCTTGGACTTTTCCGCATTTAACTATAACCGACTCCTATCCAGGTATCATCTTAACGTCTTTATCATCTCCTTCAAGGCCTCCTCTCTTTTTGCCAACAACAGTATGTCATCTGCATATGCGAGTGACCAATTTGTAACCCCTCCCACCCTCACTCCCCTTACCACTCCTCCCTCTGGCTTCTTCTCCATGTTAGTAATTAAGATCGCGAAAAGCGTTCGGCTAAGCAGGTCTGCCTCAACCCCCCATCCATCCGCAAACCCTCCGAGATCCTGTTTCCCCCTCTTACCCTATCCTTCGTCTCTTTATACACTTCTCTTACCCTCTCGATTAGACCTTTCTATACTCCCCTCTTCTCCATCTCCTCCCACAACTTCCCCCTATCAACTGAAGGGAACGCTCCTTTGAGATCCATGAAAAACGCGTAAACTTTTGACCCCTTTTTCGCTATTTTCCTGTCCACGACGTGCTGCAAAATATGAATATTGTTGATAGTCCTCCTACCCGCTCTGAATCCCGCCTGCATCTCCGGCAATATACCTTTCCCCTCGACATCATTTCGTAGCCTCTCTGCGAGTATCATCGCGTATACTTTGTGCGCCGTACCCATCAATGTGATACCTCTATAATTTTCCTGCTCATCCCTGTCCCCGTTCTCCACTCTTCTGGAAATCCCTCACATCTCCAAACCTTCTTAACTACTTCTTTGAGTCTGTCTCTAACTACTGTTGTACCAAATATCAGTGCTTCGTTCTGCACCCCGTCCAAGCCTGCTGCCTTCGATTTCCTTAACTTTCTCATATGAATTTCTATCTCCTCGTCTTCCAGCTCCATCCCCCCTTCATACCTCGTTCTTCTACTTCCCTCATCTCTTTTTCGTTGGTCCGAGCCCTGAAATGACTCTTTAAAAAACTCTCTTTACATCTCACTTCTTATCATATAACTTATTCCATCATCCTATACTCCTTTCTCATTTCTACGTACTCCTCCCTCTTCTCGGTACGCTCATTCCATTTCTCATACTTCTTCTAAACCCTTCTCTTCATCCTTTTGCCTTCTCTTTCCCACCACGGTTTCACCATCACGGGAAAAGATTACTCGGATCATCGCTCTGAGCCTGTAGCGAACAGCTGCCTTTCAAATTTCCCCGAAGTGTGGGGTTGCTGGAAGGTTCAAACGCCGTGTAGTTCAGTTATTAGCTGGATAACAACTGATAGTCGCTGAGGCAGCAAAGGCCTCATCAAAGAGTGTTAGGTGCTGTTTATCGGCGCCAGCAAAGTTAGTACCGCAGTCGCTGTACAAAAAGGTGCTAATACCCCGACGAGCAGCAAATCTCTTGTAATTCGCTAAGAATCCATCAGCAGTGAAGTACGAGCATGCATCCCAATGGACTGCCCGCGTTGCAAAACAGACGAAGACCACAATCGAACCGTCGTAAGATTTGTAGCCTCATCGTTTAGTGGTTCGCACCTTATTGAGACCAGCGTAATCCAGGCCACTTATGGTGAACGGTCTAGACGATCGCCTAGCTCTACGCATGACAGTACGTCTCGTAACGATCTAGTACTGTCTCCACAGATATGAAAACCTAAGTTGCGGTTATAACGTGACGTCAGTCAAACAGTTACCATACCTCGAAATGTTTTTGTGGGTTGATCACCGACACCCCTCACTGTGACCAAGACTAGTAGTCGTTTCAACTTAAGGCAGGTCCTCACCTTGTGGACCCGGGGAAGTGAACTTTTTTTAGGAATTTTTTTTTGAGAAAAGCATTGAAGATGAAAAGCTGAAATTTTTTTTCTGTATATAAACATCCATCTATTTCAAGAATTCAATTGCTTAGATTGACTGAATTAGAGAAAGGGGAGGAGGGGGCGTCCATCAATGGCGGCATGTCGGTGGGAAGGTGTCCCGCTACCGGAAGTGATTCCGGCCAAACCCGTGATCCGAAACAGAAAAACCGAAAATATGCCTAATTTGCACCGTATTATCTATTAAATGAACTAGAATTATGAAAAAAAGCTCAAAATTAAAAAAGTTATGAGGTTTTGAAGGAAAATTATGATTTTCGCACCTTTTTTTCTTCACGTTTCATTTTTTTAATTAAACAATTTTCAATATTTTTGGCTGATTCTAGTTCAATTTGTTGAAAGAACCCTAAGGAACATTTCTAAAAAATTTTGGTAACGATTGGTTCATTAGAGCGTCTTCAATCACTTCCGGTAGCAGGAAAACCTCCCCAAAGACATGCCACCATTTATGGACGCCTCCCCCCCCCTCCCCCCTTCTATCATTCAGTCAATTTTATTCTTGAGAAAAATGTATGTTCATATCCAAAAAAAAATTTCCAGCTTTTTATCTCCAATACTTTTCTCAACAAAAATCCCCAAATGAAGTACATTTTTTTCGGGTGCACAAGGTGAGAACCTGCCTTAAGCCTCTGAGCAAGAGGTTCAGCAAGAAATGACGCCTGCGTGTCCTGATCAAGAAGCGTTTTGGATAGATGTAAATTACCATCAGATCATTTAGTGGAGGTAAGTGCTGTGGCTAGGAGTACGGCCTCATCTAGTTGTATAGAAACATGAGCAACATACAAGTTAACGGAAGCTATAGCGGGTATAAACTTGGTGCTATTATTATTCAAATTAGATGATGTGGGCATAGCTGTGCTGCCAAGTACCCTGCCTCAAACGTCGCTGAACGGCCGATGTAACATTGTGTGATGTTGGCCAGATCACGTCTGCAAACCAGTTCCCGTTGCACTATGAGCTTGTCTGTGGGAGCCTACCTCACCAGATTTGACACCTGTCATTTTACTTTAATTATTGGTTTGTAAATACTTGAATTGGGAACCTCCTTCGAACTCAGCGACTCCAAATCGCTTTACCCATTTTTTCTTCTCAATCCTTGCGAAGCAGATTCCTTAGTGACCGGTTTTATCCTGGAAAGATTTCCCAAGTATGCTCTGATGAGATCACGTTTACTTTCGAAACGATCTGTGAGTGTTGTCCATGCTTGCTCAGAATTTTCGCCAGTGACACTTATGTTGACTAACAGCTGAGTTGGCTTATCTGTCAAACTTGCTTTCAAAAAATTCAGCTTCTGGACTGACGGAAAGGGGGTCCATCTTTTATCATAGAGCGAAATCTGGATTGCAGTCCAGGCGGTAGAATCAACGGGAAACTTCGGTAGTTCCAACTGAGGAAACATCTTTTCCACTTTTGTCAAAGGAGCAGAATTTGGAGCGGAGTATGTAACAGTAGGAGAGGAAGAAGCGAGCTGCTCATGATTTGTTATAAACTTGTACCATTTCTTTCCAAGGTTTTTCAAATGTGCGTTCAAGCCATTCATGGAAATGTTCGTTTTACCGGTCCTTCGCAAATTGGAAACTGCATCGCAGATGAGCTCAAAAAACCCATACTGATGAGTATTACAGTCCTGGACGCTCATTCTGATACGGCACTACAGAAAGTTGATATTGACAAAAGGAACGAATGAAAACAATACACTTTACGTGTTACAGGAGTTCAAAACTTGACTGAAATCAAAACAAAATCTAGAAAATCAAAATATTTCATGTATACCAGAAGGTTCTGTCAGTATTGTAACTGGCTACTTCACTTTTGAAGGTCACAAAGAGAATGTTACGTGGCACGATGCTGGAAGGTATAGGGTATTGGCATTATAATACGGGAAATCTGATAAAATTCGATACACTTTAGGGTTACAAAATGATTATGTTTCGACTAAAATGAAAACAATTAAGAAGAACCAAAATTGTTCAAGCCTCATGCTCACGAATATTAGTTGCGCCACAGATAAATCCATGAAAATCACGGGTTGCGAGGGATAGAGGCAATAGTGTGATGCAGAAGAGGAGAGGGCTCATTGCGTCACCCTGAAAGGCACCTCTCTGGAAAGTGACATTGTTGGTAGTCACACGATTTTTTCTAGAAGTGATAGTAAAACTGGTCTTCCAAAGGCTAGATGTAGATTAGATATAAGATCCTTTACACCATTCAGCTTTCAGCACGGTTGTCTACGCCTTAGCTTGGGAGTTTTCACTTCAAGACCATCCCTGGACAATTGTCCGCGACTGCTTATTAGTTTTCGTAACCGTATTTAGCAGAAACCCTCGGCACAGGGACCCACTGTCCGCAACCTAAGGACGCGTTTGGTGGCTTTGCCACAAGCCCATCAGTTGGCTGCCTAAGGAATCGAACCGAAAACAAATACACACTCACACACACACACACACACACACACACACACATATATATATAAATTTTGTATAAGAGGTACGACACGGATCTTCGTTCGAAAATAATATGCCGATTTCTCTATTCTAAATTCGTTCTCATTGCACTAGCCGCGTGTATGAACTTGTGCATTTCCGTATATGTACATGATGGAGCAGGGAATCTTTTTCCTGAAAAATATGCCCTGATTTATTGAAATGCAACCATTCTTCGAAACATTTTTTACCAGCGAAAGTAAGAAAAATTCAGCGACAACAAATATAGTTAGAATAATAATTTTTCGTAACTTTTGAAACTTTTTCAATCGAAAATCGTGTTTTTTTCTCCTGTAAGATAATTTAAAATAAATAATATATATAGCCGTTCAGCCTTTGAAGTCTTTTAAATTTCCTAAAGTTAGAAATTGAATAGAGGCATTTAGTTCTTTTTGCAAGTTGAATTAAATAATACCGACATCACAAGTAAACATCACGTATCAATTATTGTAAATACTAGTTTGGATTTTTGAAGTATAAAGTGATTTAACAGAACTCTGATCATCTTCATCAACACTGAAGTTCACATTTCCCTTGACAAGTATGGAGCTCTTCAGTCTTTAAAAACTTGCCAAAGTCTGAAAGTAGTTTATATCGTTTTCGGAAATCTAATCGCGGCGCTCAATTCCTTCTACAATTCAAATTAAATAGTATAAGGTTATTCCTCCGTCAAAGTCTTCCACATTTTTCAAAGTTGTTTCAAGCATTTTTAGGAATATTTTCACGCCATTCAGTTGTTCTCACAAGTTGGATCAAATAGAATAGAGCTATTCAGCCATCAAAGTCTTCTACATTTCCTAATGTAGTTATTTAGAGATCTTTCAGAAACTAAGCTTGGGCATCTCAACTAAAAATGCGATCAAAGATTAAAAATAAAAGTTTGGATCTGTTGGGTATAAAACAATTTAAAAGCGCCTTAAGCATCTTCATCAACACGACCGCGGAGAGTCGTGGCCCCGGTACCTCAACGGGGAAAAAGAAGCGTACTCGAAAATGTTGAATACTAGAGGTCTTAGCGATATGGAAAGGACTAGGGTCATAAATGACTATAAGGATAAAAAGAGGAAAGCAAATATACCAGTAAAAGAAAGGAAGGATGAAAACAGAAAGGTAGAAGATACGAAAATGCAAAATGATTTTGAAGGAAATAAGAAACTATTTTGGAAATGGGTAAAGCAGACTAGAAAAGGAAATACTAGCACTAAGGTAGTCGGAATTAAGAATGCTGACGGTGAAATGTTATGGGATTCGGACAAAGTGAAAGACTGTATGCGGGATTACTTCAAGAAGCTGTATGAAGGTGAAGCCGCCGAGTACGACAACAGTGACACTGACACGGATACGTTAGACAATTCCGATGTAGGTGGCGGAAGCAGAATCGATATCGACGACATTGTTTCAGTAATCAAAAAACTAAAGAATGGTAAGACTGCCGGTGTGGATGGTATTACCTCTGAAATGCTTCAGTTTGGTGGCGGATGTTTGTGCGGTTGTCTGTATTTATGAATATGTATGCTGTGAACAGCGAAGTTCCGAGTGATTGGAGAAAGGCGAATATTATCCCAGTCTACAAGGGAAATCTACAGTCCAGGCGACTGTAATAATTATAGAGCGGTTAGCCTTCCAAGTACCGTGGGAAAAGTATTTACCAAAATACTCATTAATAAAGTCACGGGAGTAACAAAGGAAAGGATCTGGGAAGTTCAATGTGGATTTATGTCAGGGAAATTATTTGCGGATCAGATATTTAGCTTCAGACAGATCACAGAAAAAAGCCTAAGAGTAAACAAAAAAGTTTTATGTGCATTTCCTGATCTGGAAAAGGTTTTGACAAGGTAAATAGAGCTAAACTTTGGGAGGTCCTGAAAGAATATGGAGTGCCTGGGTGGATTCTGAAAGCAATAAAGGCAATATATAATGGTAGCAAAGCAATTGTGAGAGTAAATGGACAACTGATTGATTGGTTTGATATTAGGGAGGGCGTTAGGCAAGGATGCTTTATATCCTCTTGGCTGTTTGATATATACATAGACAAATGTCTGAGAATGGCTCTCTTTGACGAGGAAAGTGTTGATCGTTACAGCAGAATAGATAGAACAAGTTAATACTTTCGTGTATCTTGAAAGTTTATTCACTGCTGACGGGAAGATAGATGCAGAGATTTCCAGACGTTTAAATGAGGGTAGAAAGATTATCTGCAGTGTACAGGGTATTACTAAAATAAAAAACATAACAAATAAAGCTAAAATTGCTTTATATCATTCTGTGCTAGCACCAACTGTGTTGTACGGTAGCGAGATCTGGACGTATCAAGGAAAGGACAAAAGTAAAGTCAACGCGATCGGCATGCAATTCCTGCGTAATATGTGTGGTGAAACGCTATTGGACAAAGTGAGTAATGAGTGGGTTCTCAAAGAATGTAGTGTAGAAGAAACGCTGTTTGACAAGAGTAACGAAAATTTGCTGAGATGGTTCGGTCACACTGTGAGAATGGATATTCAACGATTAACAAAGCAAGTGTATCTTGGTAGGGTGAATGGAAGCGTACGCAGAGGCAGACCGAAGGAGCAATGGATAGAATGTGTGATTGATACCCTTAAAAGGAGAAATACAAAAAGCCGAAGGAACACAAGAGCTGGTATGAAAAGATGCATGGATGTGGAAGGAGCAAGAGATGTATGTCAGGATAGATATGTTTGGAGAGCAATCGAAGGGTGCAGGATCAAAAGAGCCTAACCAACATTTTCATAATTTTACAGGGCGTCAAAAAAACGTTCTCATTTCAAAACTTGTTGATGAGAGTAATTGATTTTTAGAATGTACGTTTTCGATACCAGGTTACATTAATGTGCCTTGAGTTTCATTGATTTGGTTAAAGAATGATAGAATTTTGAGTGATCGAAATAAGCAGAGGCCTAACTCGAGGGGTACCGAGGGATCAAAAGGGCCTTACTGCGCCAAGCCATATGCTTTTACTTTTTTTTAAATGTGGCCTTCGTTGCAATTTCAAGTTTTGTGAAAGGGTATTGAGGGTAATGCAGTTTCTTTTTCGTTTGTTTATTTATATCACATTTTGTTTTCAATTTTTGAAAAATTCATGCAAATTAGAAAAGAATTTCACAAGAATCGCTCGTAATACTCATGATGTTCTCATGGCGACATAACCGAAATATTTGTGAGATTTGCTCTACAGCGCCTCATTTGCACTTTTTTGAGAATTTGATTAACTTACCGATAAATAAAACAAAAGTTCTGAAGCGGTTCTCGAAATCGACCGCTTTATCGATCAACATTGCAACATAACCCACCAAAAGAAAAATATCGAACGTAGGTATTGCCTTCAAGCCCTGAGCATGGCCCTGGAACATTGAAATGTTTCCAGCATCAACACCCAATGCTAGAACTTCGGCAAATCTTGCGTAAAATACGACTGCCCGTAAGATTTAATAGACAGTAAGGCCCTTTTGATCCCTCGATACCCCTCGACTTAGGACCTTAGCGCTTTTCAAAAAAATTTTGTTGAGGTCGAAAAATTAAAAAAATTTCTTTGCAATACACCTCGTGATGGGGATTTGCTTAGAGAATCCAAAAATGTGAAAAACACAGTTTCGAAAAAAGTGTTGGTTAGCTCCTTTTGATCCCACGCCCTTCAATTGTATACAAAAAAAAAGAGTGAAGCCTGGAACTAACGATTTTGGATACTAATTGGCCCGTGTAAAGATATGGCTTAGTGGATTATTTTAATGGCTTCGCGAAACTCTTCGTACGGGGTGTTTGCTAGAGGGATCAGGATGCGACCCGTGTCGGAGCGATGTTGCACAGGACAAGTGGGTTGTTTGAAAACAGAAACAGGCTCGACTTACTTTTGCTGTGTATTGTTTTTATTTAGTCTTACCTCTCATGTTGCCAAAGTAGACTTACGTTTATTCATTCTGCTTAACAATTCAATTAAAGCCTCTGTTTCCGAAAAATCCCGCGCCTTAAGCGAAGCTTTTGGATTGAAAAATTAAAATTTTAAATGGGATCAGTTTTTTTCTGTTCGCCAAAAACATGCAATGAGTTCTAAGACTGATCTGATACCTATCCCTACTTCCATCTCATACATACCCCTTGCTCGAAATTCCCCATGTCAATTCCACTTTCAAATCTCTCCATATCAATTCTCTATTTTCTAGCAGTGCAGCAGGGCTAGATCCTAACAAGTTACGCTTACCCCGGAAGGGTTTTGGCGTAATGGTATAATGATAATAATAATTTTCCAGGTGTGTGAGATGCAATTATCTTTACTTTAGGATCGTGATCGTTATCAATATACAGATCTACAGTTTCGAAATTTTCGGAGCAATCAACTTCTTTCGATGATCCCGATTCCATTTTGAATGGAACTGATTCATTCTCAGCCATAGATGAGTTTTCTTTCACTTTAGTGTCAAACAATGGAATGTGAAGGTTATTATTTTCTACAGAAACCTCACCCTTCCCATGCGATACTCGGGAAACCAAACGAGCGAATCTAGAATCCGTAAATGATTTATTGAAACTATTCCATCCTTCTGAATAATTAGTTCTCTATTGCCTCAAATCCAGCCATCCCCGATAACGATTGGGACATGCAAGAAAAAGAATGATCAAAAAGTAGGTTTCGATTCGAGAATTCCCTATTTGTATATCAATAGGCATTCTTCGTGAATTGTCAATTGATCTTTTTCTGTCACATGTCTTGAGAAAAATATTTGAAATTGTCAGCTCAAATATTCGATCATCTAGACTTAAATAGTCAATTAAAATCATCTATAATGTTGATATTTTGTATAAAAGAGTACTGGGTCAATGAGTCATGAGATTCGAATAATCCCTTACCAACATCCATCAAAGGACTTTCTTTGAGATCTGAATTGAGAGCATCAGTGGCGCTACATTTCTTGCTACTGAGTCACTATCGATTAACGATCAACTCTTCAATCTGTTTGAGACACGGCCTTCACTGGACTTTTCACAGCAACAATAGAAAACGAGGTGATTTCGCCTTCGGATCAAATTCAATTCACGAAATCAAGGACTCCAATTCTTTCTTGTCTTTGGATCATTCTTTAGCATGGATAAAATTCACAATAATTTAAAGTCCGGTGTTCAGGCGCCAAAATATAACAAACTTTTTTTTGTTTAGTCTTATAAAAAATTATTTTTGTTCATTGAAATTAAAATTGTTCAACCTCCAAATGTTCTTATTCTAAGATTCATGCTCGATAATTTGATTGGAAAATGATGCGGTTTAGTTAATTGAGTACCTGAATTTGATTAACTAAACCGCATCAATTTCCAATCGAATCATCGATCATGAATCTAAGCATCTTTCACTTAGTGTGCTTTCTTGGATATATCATATCTTTTGTATTTGAAGTGACGCACAATTCTGGTTGTGTACCAGGTTGGAAATTTGCCCGAAAAGTGTTAACTCTTTTTAATCAAACTTCAATAAAGATTATTTCATATTCTTTATCAATCTAGAAGAAAACATATTTTTAGTATACACATTGCAATAAAAATAAATCATTATGAATACCAGGACATAACCCTTATTTCAGCTGATCTTTTGGAAGAATTTTTTTAAACATGATTTCCATATTTTGATTATAAGAGTAGGTTTTGATCGCAGTTCAAAATAAATACAATTCTGATTAATATATCTCCGTGGTAATGAAACTGATTTATTTTGAAGAATCCACTATATACTGAAAAATATGGTGTATCTGCAAGAATAATTATTTTATGAGAAAATAGTACATGCATTTCCACGTGCTCAATAAGAGAGGTTATGTTCTTTATTTTAGATTTTATCACTTGGCTGGTACTCCTCTAGAGGCCTGTAGAACAAAAGGATCTGTATGGTTTTTGGAATTTCTCAATTTAATTAGTACGGATGAAAATATTTAAATAAATTGCTTTTTGACGTTGATATTAAATTATTGTGCATCCATTTCTCGAAAACAAAAAGCTAATTATATTCACGTGTTTAAGTGATGGAAGGCAACGGAATCGGAAATATAGAACTGAAAAATTACTATAATATATCTGAACGAGTATGAAATTGCCATTTCTAGTTAATTATTTTATTTTTAATTGAAATTTATATTTTCTTTGAAGGTAAAAAAAATTTATAAAATCCAAAGATTTCGAAAATTTCCAAGATTTCAAAAAAATGCAATACTTAGTTTTTATAAAGGATTCATAGATTCCAAAAGATTTCCCAAAGGTTTCGGAAAGATTTTAAAGTTTTAAAGATTTCACGAAGGATGGTTTACCATAGTTTCGCAAAAGATCAGAGCCTAAATTTTATAAGTTTCATTAGAAACAAAAATAAATCATTATGATTATTCTATGGTTATTTTGGAAGATTCCAAGAATTGTTAGTGGATTCAAATAATTTAAAGGTATTACAAAGAATTAAAAATATTCTAGGGAATTCCGAAAAATTCTAAGGAATCCTCAAGAGAGTTAAGAAGAAAGAACAAAAAGAAAAAACAGGTTTTCAAATATTTGAGGGTAATCTGGGAAATCCTACAAAATTTATAAGAGCTTAACAAAACTAGAAGGGAATTAAAGAAGATTCCGAAGAATTTTAAATTGATTCCAATAATAGGTACCTTAAAGGATTTCGAATTTTTTGAGAGTTGTGAAGATACACAACAATTTTGGAGGGTCTGTAAGGTTTGAAGAAATGTAGGAAGATTCCAAGGTATTTTATGATATTTCCGAGGGTTTCAATGATTTCAAGAGATTTCAAAAGCTTTCGAAGTATTTTAATGAGTTATCCAGTATTCAAGGGAAATATATCGTAACCTATCGTAGAATTCCACGAAATTTTATGATATTTTGATGAATTTCGGAAACTTTATTCACAAGGATTGAGGGTTTTTCCAGGGTTTCAAAGATTTGAAAATATTTTAGGAAATTGTTTGCAATTGCTTGAAGTAATTGAGAATTCACCTTAAGTTAAATTAACTTACCAATTCCAAATTCACCAAATTATTTTGAACTTGTCTAAATTCTCAGAAATTCTCCCAAATGTTTGAACACTCGTAAAATCTCTAAACTCACTGATGATATATCTCCCTAACTTTTATTTTATTTTATCTTAAAGCCTTTTAAGTCACCTTGAATTCTTGATTATTGTAAAAGATTTTTTGAAATTCCCTTGAAGCTTTCCCAACCTCTCTTGAACTTACTGTTTTAATCGATTTTTTTATATTTCCGGATGGTTTCCAAACCAACTTGGATTTGTATGAATATAATGGAATTTTACTCAATGCCTTCGGATACCTCTAAATTCACTCTAATTTTGATCAAATCAATCCATTTTTCTTTTCAATTCATGAGAATTCTTTTCAAATTACCTTCAATTCAATCACTAAAGTTCTAAAAATAAAAAAAAACTAGAATCAAAGGATGAAATTTAGACAAAACACTCAAATGTATCCACTGAAATTGTTCAACTTCATGAACTTCTCGCTTAAGTGCTTCTTGCCATTGATAGGTTTAACAATTTTCCATCGCTTGGCGCTTAAAAACTAAAAACTCCTTGATATGATATATTGATCACGTCAGAACATTTTTTTCTCCCGTTCAGTAGTCTTTCTTCGATATTTCGGCTAGTTCTTCCTTTACAGCGAGCCGCAAACAACTTCTGGCCGAAATATCGAAGAAAGACTGTTGAACGGGAGAAAAAATGCTCTAACGCGATGAATGTATCATATCAAATAGTACGATTAAAAAATGCCCAAAAATTGTTCTAAGAGCATGTTCGCTTCGATTTTACAATTTTTGTTCTCGAATTTTTTTTTTTTACATCAACACGTATCTTATAATAAAACTCATGTTCGAAAACGTATGGTTAAAATATCTTTAACTTCTTGTTCGAATAACTAAGAAATCATCTTGAGAGTTAGCTTGAGTTGAGCTCAGAACTCTCATATGTGGACATATTAGGAAGAAGGTGGATTTGGCATAGAAAATATTACGGGGTCCTTACTACATTTACGGGTAGTATTTTTTCATTAAAGATAAAAAACGATGAATTAGCTGTTTGTTAACATTTTCATGTTTTTGTGAGGGATTTAACTTCTTTTTTCATTATTATCTTATATTTATTTCACTATTTTATGAATTCATTTTCATGATTTGTGATATAATCATTCCATTATGCAAATGCTTTGTTCCAATTTTTACTAATAATAATTTTTTCGATAATTACTCTTTTTATTTTTTTAATTTATCATTTCAATAATCCATTTTGATCATTTTTTATTGATACATATTATTGTAATTAATTTTGTGTGTGTGTGTTTTGATGAAAAAAAGAAGTAACACAAATTGCACAGAAGTAGCTTTGAGCGACGCATTCTACTTTCAGCTATGTCTGCTCTAATGTTACTTGGCACTTGCAGCAACAGCGCGCGCGAGAACAGTGAGAGAGGAGATCTGGCACCACTGAGAGTGCTCTTCCTGTATATGTTGAGATATCTCTCGCAAAGACTAATATATAGCTGACCGTATGAAATACAAAGCTAAAACGATAATGTCGTGAAAAAATAACACTCCCACTTATTTTATATGGCCTAATACACTCAACCTTTTTCGCAAATAATAAAACTGCTGTTTTGCTAAGGACTTCGTGAATATATCGCTAATTGCTCTTTCGACGGTACATAATTGATCCCAATTGGGTTCCGGCCTATAAAATCATTAACAAAACGAAATCGTACATCTAGATTTATGCTTGAAACGTTTGTGAAATTCCGTATTGTTTGCTAAATTTATAGCTGAGTGATTATCAACTAGAGTCGTGATAGTTTTGCTGGAAACGTTTAAATCAAGAAGCATTTGGCATTTGGCAATAGCTTCTTCTGTTCCGTGGCTTCAGGCGATGTACTCGGTTTCAGCAGTTGCTAATGAAACAATGCTTTGTGTCTGACTTGACTGACATTCAACATAAATACAAAACTGCTGCTCGCTTTTTGCGTGTCCAGGGTCGACAGTTCATGATCGGTCGGAGTGGGTAGTTTGTACCAGTGGCGCCGGGGGGCGAGGGAGGAGCATGAAATGTGTATAGGGAGAAAAACACACGTAAATGGAGGAATTCCACAAAGGTCAGGAGTAAATTCAAAAATAGAAAATCCATAACATTCGTGCAAGTAAAGTTTGAAAGTAATGCGTTTTCCGAAAGATGCTTTCATATTCCGTGTGGGTATTTTACCCACTTGGATTTTTTCGTCAGAGTACAGCTACCCACCATACCCACAATATTGCCCGGCCTGCGCGTGTGCAAGCATGCCGCGTAATCTGCATCTGTATAACCTTTTATTTCGTTCAATAAGCTCCCACTGTTTCCGGACACAATGACATAATTAAGCTTATCACTGAAATACCTATTATTTTCTTGACTGACTTCCAGTGATCGTTTCCAAAACAATTTAAAAACGGACTCACATAATCAACAGCAAATTCTATATCCGGACGAGACACTCTCGCTGCAAACAAAAGTGAACCGACAGCTTCTTGATAAGGTATACATTCCTTCGTATTTCGCTGATTGATATTATCTTTCATCGAGTGCAAACTGGGTTCCTCGGGTATGCTACATGAGTTCGCATCACTCATCCTGAACCTAGTGATGAAACTTGCTACGTAACTCGACTAATTTTTAGTGTACGCTTTGAGCGATTGCGCGCAATTTCCATTCCGACAAATTCATTCGCTTCAACACTCGTGATTCGAAAATTACACTTTAAGTAATTCACAACTTTAAGTAATTCATTTGCCTTGCGACTTTCACTCATCACAAGGCCATCATCAACATGCAACGCTAGGTACACCAAAAAATTATTCACAACACCAACAAAAACACACTTATCACTTTTGATGTTATTGAAGTTGAAGTTACGTAGATCTCCTACCAATCTCTCGTTCCAGCATCGAGGGGACTGCTTTAGTCCATACAGGCTTCGTTGCAGCTTGCACACCAAGTCCTTATTTTCATCATCGATATATTTGTCAGGCTGCTTCATATAGATTTCTTCCTGAAGGTCACCATAAAGGAAGGCTGTTTCGGCATGGAATTCAGCGATTTCGTAGTCTTCTTTTGCTGCGATCGACAGTGGAATTCTTATCGGTTCATATCGAACGACTGGAGCAAAGTTTTCGAAGTAATTTACCCCTCCTCGTTGTGAAAACCCCTTTGCCATGAGCCTTGCTATGTATCTGCTTCTGTCGCTGCCACTCGTTTGACGAGTGTCCAGGTTTTGTTCTCATTCAGAGCATTCACCTCTTCCTTAATCCCTGCTTGCCGTTTTACAGCGTCAGGGCTCGAAATTGTTCCATCGTATGACTATCGTATTACGATGTAAGCGATAGAGTCTCCGTAGCGATCAGGCGTTTGCAGGAGGTTCTTGTCTCGTAGCTGTCGGCCTTTCTGATGTTCAGGTTGTTCATCTGGAGCAACTTGATTCGCTGGGGCACCATGTTCGTCAGCTTGCTGGTCGACCTGGGCAATACGCTCGGATTCATTCTTTGATAAAGTCTACGTCGCTGCTGATGTAAACTTGACGCTTCTCACTGTCCAAAAGTCTATAAATAGATGATTCACCATCGTAGCCGACCAAAGTCACCTTCCTGCCTTTTGGAGAGAATTTCTTACCGTTCTCCTTAGGAATGTTCACGAACGCATCTGAACCAAACGCTCGCATGTGCTTGATGTTTTGTTTGCGATTAAACCATTTTTTCAAAAGGAGACTTCTTTCTACTCGCCTGCAAAATCACTCTATTTAACACGTAGCAAGCAGTGTTGATAGCTTCAGGCCACATTTCGACATCAACATTCTTATTGTAAAGCATCGATCTCGCGCACTCTGAAACTGTTCTCATTTCGCGCTAAGCTTGACCATAATCATGATCATACAGAAATTTTATTGTTTGTAACAATGTACGAGTGTTCATGTCTCATTCGCCCTTGCCAAAGTTTTAGCAAATTGAACAATTTCAACTTTGAAGAATGTTTGAAGTTATAGAAATTTTTATGGGAATTCAAGATGAAAATCTGGCAGGAACTCAAATTCTCAAATTGGCTTTGGTATTATAACATTTTGAAAAATACTGTACTGCAAATGTTTGAAATTCCAGATTTTAAGTTTGCAAATGCATGTGTTTAAATTCAGTAAGTCCTAATAGGAAGCTTTAAAAGTTCAAATGTTTTAGACGAAATTGTGAGAAAAAAGTTCGAAATTTTCAAATAGATTTTAGAATGATGAAATTGTAAGGGATTTCAATTTGTAAGCGTTCCAAATCTAATAGTTTTAGATTCAGAGTTTGACAATCCTATATAACTTTTTCGAATGCATGATTTAGAATTTAGGGCGTTATTATCATTATTAATAAAACTTCAGAAGCTAATTGTAAAGAGAGCCTGAGTTGAATTGATAATACATGAAATTCTCTCGGATCTGTTCCTAATCTTTAATATCGTAAAAAAATGAATCTGAATCTAGAAGTCTTGCGTATGATTCTTTATAATCTCTCGTTAATTCATAAATTTTTAAAATCGTGTGAAATATGGGAGCCTAACGTCAAAATAGACTGTCTTATTCAAAGAGGGGAAAACTCATTCAATTTGACTTTGCCCGAAATGGCCATTGCACTATATCGCATATTCAAAGCTGCTTAAAAAATGACCAATAGGCATAGTAGCAAACCGATTCAGTTTTTAATCCTTGAATCTGCAAACGAGATATACGCAATTCACAGAGTCGTCATTTCAATGGATTCTTTTTTCCTGGGTAATAACAATATAAAATGGGGCGTCTATTCTCACTAAAAATATTTTTGTGGAAACTACTTCATCCAAATAATGCTTGCTTATTTTCGTTGTTATTGAAAAATGTGGAAATTCATTTTCCAAGTTAGTTCAGGGACATTAACGAATAACTAATATTTCAAGAGAAATCTATATCTATACTATTATATAAAGCTAAAGACCTTCTTTTGTAACGTTTAGTTTTCGAATTCTTCCAATATCTTGTTTAGAACCGAAAACAGTATGCTTGCATATTTTTTCAATTTGATATAACCTAGGACAACGATTTGCAATTTTTTATTCAATTTGTCTGCAGAAATTCATTCATTAATGTTTAGAGAATCTCCATGAATTTTCTAAAATTTTTCACACATCATCTTCCATAAAAAAGTGCTCCGAACTCGACTCTCTCGCATTGTGTCTACAAATCCTTACTTTTTTCTACTATGGCTGTGAAAACACATTTTACGCACATGTTGCATAATTTACTATTCCAGAAGTTATCGTGCCCCATTCACTGAATAGCAAAGATGCCTACATACATGCTTACATACACAGAAAGTCATTTGGGACTATAACGTACCATAAACCCGTAGGTACTCTTAGTACCACGGCATGGGATACACACGTTCCATTCGTGCTGGGTGTGTTTACGTCCTATCTGTTTGGGCGCTCGGAGCTCGTATCTTTGGAAACGAATCAGTCCCAAGCTTTGAGCTGCTGAGTCGCTTCGGTTCGAAGCATCTCCTTAAGTCCCTACACACTGATAGCAAAGATATTAAAATCTTTGCTGATGGGGATGTTCGATCTCGATTCGATTCTGCAAAGATCGATCCAGAGGGTCCGATTAATCGATCTTTCGAATCGATTCTTCATCTTCGATCTTTTTACTGAATCGACTCTTCATGCCAAGAATCGACGCTTCGATTCTTTGATAATTCTTTCCTGCGCAATATCTCTTTTTCCCCCCGTAGTGATGGGCGATTCCTTAAAAGAGAATCGATTCCCATGAATCGTTACTCAGAAACTTTCTATTCTGATTCTGAGTACGATTTCTGAGGACAAGAATCGATTTCGAAGAATCGATTACAAGAATCGCTATTTTTTATAGAACCTACGAGTTTTAACTAAGCAATGTAGGTACATGATAAATATAAAAATTATAAACGATAAAATTGATTTATTAGAGATAAAATCAGTACGAATAGTTTAAACACAATGATTGAAAATCTAGTAATTTGAAATACATATAAATTAGAAAAAATTGAAAGAAATTCACATTTTTTGCTATCATTGGTTCTAAAAGTGATAGAATTATGAAATATCAACACTGTTACTTCTTTTTATATTTTCATTTATAAATATTTTTAATTACAATCGGATCAGAATTTTCATATGAAAATTTTCCAAAATTGTTCACGAATGCGAAAGGAGCATTCTGAATAGCAAAACTTTTTACATTTCAAATTTGTTTTTGAACCCGAAAATCGCAAAAAACCATGGACGATGCGGATAATCTTAGAAAAAGATTATGTTAAACTGCGCAAAAAAAATGATTTTCTGGAGTCACAATTATTTGCAAGTATTATAAATAGTGCAAGCAGTGCTGTATTTACACTAGAGGCAAAAAAGGCTCCTGCCTAGGGCGGCAAATTTTGAGGGGTGGCAGGGCTGCTGACAATGTATATATTTTTTAATTTAAATTTTTAACGTTAAAGAATATTAAAATATATTGCTTACGAAATTTGATATAAAATATTCAGTATTTAAAAACACGGTTTGTATTTTCGGTGCTCAATTTTTCGCAGCACTCTTACAGTTTACAGAGGGAGCACTTCCAGAATATTTTAGTCCATTGCAGAATAGAAGTAACCAATGAGAGAAATCGGGCTTATATCTTTGAGCTCAGATTGGTCAATAAGTTACTGTTGTCTGCTGAGAGTGCGCCTTTACCATTCTTTAGTGTTCTCCTTCTTCTTCTATAGTGCAAACGCAGAATTAGAAGAACACAGCATATGTAAAGGACAGGTCGTCCAATGCTTTTGGGATTTTATTGTAAATTAATTCTAATTGATAATTTAGATTTGATTGGGTGGCCGTACGTAATTTTAAAATGTTTTTCTTATTCAAAAACTGAAAAAACAAAAATCACATATGATTGGCAGTTCCTTGTTAGTTATAATTGTTTTCAACGTTGTATTCTTTTTTTTGAAATCAAAGGTTATGTCAGGTAATAGAAACAGATTGAGAGGCAATGAAAAACGAAAAAAAGCAAAAGAAAATGCGGAACATCTTGAGAAACACTCCGCAAAGCTTCCAAAATTGCATTTTTTTGTCTTAAAACTGAAACCAAATCTCACAGAAAAATTGAATGACCATGGCGACTTTAAGTTAGAAGAGCCAAGTAGTAAGTTGATAATGTAAAGAGATCTTTTCCCTTCTTTCCAATCCTGTATTTACTTTTTCTATATTTTTGCTTATAATTATAAACTGTTTTTGCCTTAGATGTTCACAATTTTGTAGTTATTTTAAATTCAAACCTCAAATAATTGAACTTTATATGGCACAGTTTCGTTACTTTAGGGAGATGTATAAATTTGATTATTAGAAAATATTTTTTGATAAATATGAATGAAAATACTTTTATTCAAATACCAACGACCTTTTGTCTTCAGCAGGAGATACGAAGAAAAAAATTTGAAGGAGGGCGGCACTTTTTCAGTTGCCTAGGGCGGCATTTAGGGTAAATCCAGCACTGAGTGCAAGTCATAAAAAAAATCACAATTTCCACCTAATTAAAAAATTTGACCAAAGAATTGGGAATCGAGTACTCAGAATCGGATACTCAGGAATCGATTCCTCAAGAATCGATCCGGACTCGCCCATCACTATTTTCCCGCGCTTGCATGACATCTCCACCAACCTCCTCTGATCGTAAGAGAAACATTAGAAACAAACGTAACTACACCGAGACACAACAGACATGTTTCCTCTGCATTCCCATGATACCTTCCTATGACAAAAGAAAACGGCGGCGGCAATGCAGAAAACGGAAGACACTAGACGATTCATCTCTCGCGTAATAAATTTGGCTAGAGCAAAGCTGGATTTTCACACTGAAATATATAATATAATATTTTATTTAAAAACGCATTCTATTGTTTTATTTTATTATAATAAATAATTAATATGGTAATAAATACTATTCTATTATAAAAAAAATATTTCAAAATAGGCTTTGTCTCATAAGCCTGTTGAAAAAAATTGAATTTCTATTGAACGATTCTTTTGGATCGATTTTCGCTAGATCGATCTTTAGGGTTCGATTTTTTAGGTGAATCGATTCTGGAGGAACAATCTGAAGATCGATTCAAGAATCGATTCTTTCTAAAGAATCGAACATCCCTACGACACTGATCCTATCGACCGTGGTGGCTGCGTGCTCCAAGCTTGGGACGGAATCAGTCCCAAGCTTGGGCGCGCGCGGCTCTCGTAGTCGATGAGGCTAATAAGCACCATACTTTGGTGTTTGCTCTTCCCACGTTTTGCATTTTCACCGTCTAAAAATACTTGGGAAGAATACGTTGCCAAAAGAGCTAGAAAATTGGTCCCAAATGACTTTCTGTATATACACATACAGACATACATACAGATAGACAAATTAATAAAAATATGTTTTTCGGGTTCAAAGTTAGGCTTATAATAGAAAACTTAGAATGGCATGTGATAGCTTGAAATGATACTCCCCTCGAAAATCAAGTTTCTCCCCGACTAAAAATTATTGCAGGTATATAAAATATGTGTAAAATATCTGTATTAACTCTACGAATATACGTCGCTTAAGAATAGCCTGGATGACGCGTAAGTGAGAGGTTAACTGGTCATATTTTTTTTCAACTTTAAAACAACATAAATGACTTTTGTGCAGTTTGACTCGGGGAGCGAAATTGCTTATCGTTTGATGAACGGAATGGGTTGACTCTGATACTACTTTTTTTTAATTAACCAGAAAGTTAATAACAAAGTTTTAATTTGTTAATAACTTTCGTTAAATACATTTCACAATGAGAGAGCAATTCGTTCTCTGGAGGGAGCAACTTGGGAGCAATCATTTGAGCTATCATCAGGGCCGTAACGAGGCCGGGGCAAGCGGGGCAGTGCCCCGGGGCCCCCGGCTACGAAGGGCCCCTAAACATTTTCTTGGGAAATGTGATGAGCAAAAAAAAAGTTCGCGCATCACTTATCAACAACAAAACCTAAATATGATGTAGGGGAAATTTGAAGAGCCCAACTTGTGAAAACTCTCCTTTTCCAACACGCCGGATTGAAAGATGGATATGCCAAAAAAATTTTTGCGACCTTTTTTTTTTAAATCAATTAAGAAATTTTGCACTGCGAAATTGTCCCTCAAAAAATGTTGCCCTGGAGCCCTCGAGACCGTCGCTACGGCACTGGCTATCATTCGCCCTCCTACCTTAATTAATAGAAAAATTGGATGGAGGTATCAGGTAGGTGTCTCGCCCTTTCTCTTGGTAATATCTCTATGAACAAATCTCGATACAAAAGTTTATATAATAATAAACAGGTTATATTATCCGTTAATTGTTTGAGAAACATGATTTATCGTTTTCTAGTAGATGTTAAATAAAAAAGTGTGGATCTGACATTACAAGCGAGAAATATATCAAAGTGCAAATCATTGAAATGAATTTATTATACTGCCTGCATGTTATTTTATTTTTTTATTTCCAAATAATAACGAGTACCATCTCCTTCCCCTTCCTAAAAGTTCATTTTAAACGGTGTGACTATTTCTCCCGTTAACGGGAGCAATAAGGTGGGTATCTTATTTCTCCCGTTAACGGGATGGAATGGGACAGAGTTTCTTCATCCGATGAACTTCATTCAGCCCGTGCTCGTGAATCCGATCAAAACTTCAATAAATATTATTTATAATACTCACACATACATAGAAAATAGAAAGGGTGCTGTTATCAAAAGATCAGAAATCATTCAACTCATTGTCATTGATTGTTGCATAACTCCAATTTATCATCTGACAATCGACAAACCGGAAGATGTCGGTAGGTGGTTTAAAATATCCACTATTAAATCTTCCATTTGGATGTGCCTATTTTGGTTGAATTCCTATTACTTGATTATAAATTCAACATTTAAAGTTTAAAGAAGAACAACATGTTAAAGGTCTAGAAAATGAACATAGAAGTTGATAAAATTGAAACAGAGCATTGAAAAAATGTCATACACCTATCCACTTATAATCTTTCGAGGTTGTTTGATTCTCTTATTAGTTTACATGTAGCCAAAGTAATTAATATATATATATATATATAAATTAAAATTTGGTTGATCAACCACCGCAAGGCCCACCCGGGAGCAACTGTCATTCAAAGAATGGCACCAGCTCCCAGTCGAACCGCGGTTAAATACACCTATGGCCACGTCTCAC
>WSXT02156521.1:0-10156 GCA_011762715.2 Neuroterus valhalla | reverse complement strand
ATGCACCGGATCGATGGTTACGACAGGAATCTCTAAATACGCGAGCGGTGTCCGAACCAACATGGAAACTGAGGAACTCTGTCAAACCGCATGCGCCGCTTTCGAAAGCAGGTTGGAGTAGATACTCCGCGCTTGCGCATTGGTAAAAGGAATGTTAAAAAATAGGGGTTGTTGATGGTAAAAATTGAGGGTTGTATGTATTTTTAAATGTGACATTATAGAAATATGAAAATGAACATTTTTGTCCAATAATAAAAAAAATCAGGGGTCGTCAACCCTTATCACTTAGGGGTATAAAAAATAGATGATTATCTATTCTCAAACCTACCCGAAAAATGTACCATATTTTATGAGAATGGGTCAGCGGTTCCTGAGGAGTAGGGGAATTAACACTGTGACACGAGAATTTTATATATTAGATATAGCAGCGAAGGGTGTAAAAATATTTCCTGTGGAGTGTCAGAGGAAATCAAATGAAGTTAAAATATATTCTCATTTAGGGTAAGTGTACCGGACATATTATCCAGATATTATGTGTTCATATCCATATTTTTAATATCTATTCCTTAACATCAAGTTTTCTCCTTGTTCACAACGAAAATGTGGTATAGTTATATTCTTTAATGGTACAGGAATAAAAAAAAGCCGTGAAATAATTCCGAATCTCCATTTTGAAAGAGGTAAAAGCTTGAAAATTCGTAGAACCAAGGCTAAAAGATTGGTATGCATGTTCACTTGTTCAGCTTTACACTTTTTGGCGTTCATCCAAGAAGTTGAAAACCCTTCGTTCGAATATCCCAAAAACAGTAAACGTCGTCGCCATTTTTCAATCGCAAGAATTGAGCAAATGAGATAAAAGAACAAAAAAGCAAAAATAAAATCTTGAACACGACCATACAATGGACCAAAAGCTCCAACTGAAATCTTCATTCCACATTGCTTGGAATGTGATTTGAATTAGATTACCTGCCTGCTCTTCCTCTATTACTTTTTTCTTTCACCCTTTTACTCAAGTTTTACCTTTAAATCTTCTTTAACCTGTTCAAAACTTTGATTCCCGCCGATTTGAGAAATCTACATTATTTTACAAACTGCGATATATATGTAATCTCTTATACTTAGACTTACTCCTCCTCCACAAATTAAATAATATATGGTGTTATTTACTTCAGGAACTAGAATGATGTACAACTCCATTCATTCATTTTTTACGCCAGTTTGTCAACATTGAGCCTCCTATAGGTCTTCGCTCATATTTCTTATGTATTTTATACTTACAATTTATCTGGCATATCAATATTATATTTTATGAGCATACGTCAGTTCGACATCTCATAAAATTGTTTTCCCATGCACTTGAAGCAAAATGAAGCTGTTCCCCTCAGAGGCTGTGCTTACATAACGGAACAGCTTCAGGAGGTTAGCAGGTCGAGACATTCTGTAACGATATGTTGCAGGAAACAGGTGGAGGATTCAAATTGTTTACGTAATTTTTGGAAATTTCAAAATAGATAGAAAAGTAATCGCGGCAATTGTACAGTACAGTAAAACAGTGTCTAGCTAGAAACAATAATATAGTTTTGGTTGTATTTTCTGATTAAAACTAGTCTGATTATTACACTGGTCTACGGTGGTTTTGTTGCCCAAGATATAAGATTGATTTTGCGTATATTTATGCTCCCGATTCATGAAATTATCAATTATTTTGTAAGATTTGCTCTCTATTTTCATTTTACATACCAAAAATAGGAAAATAACAAACAAAATAACAGATATGTTGATTATGTCAGTTATGCTCTGAAAAATTATGATACATCGAAGTAAATAGAGAGGAAAATGTCGAAAACATATGTTATATTTCCTCAAAACGCCTTTTATGAGCTTTTCTTTTATAATTTTCCAGGGGATAATCTCTTTTTAAAGACAAACAATAATCTGCAATTATGTGACAATCCCATCGACCCTGATACCTTTCCTCCATCAATTTTAGATCCTGGTGAAACCCCTCTTATCCCTGTTTATCACTATAATTTCTTAAATTATCAGGAAATTTATCCATATGATTGTGGAGATAGTGTTACTTGATTCTCATATTTGCCCCTAGAGGCCGAAAGTTCGTCAGCATATTTTGTACAATTTCTTCATAATTTCATGCTTTATGGTCACCTAGGGAATTCGCGACTACCAACACAAAACTTTCCCAAACTTTACTTTCCGGAACAGTCATAAATTTAACAAAATCCGTGTCTTCCATCAATTACCGTATTTGAGGACCACCAAGTATTCCACCTTTCAACTTTTCCATACTAAGCTACAGAAATTTCCAACGAATGTGATTGAATCAATCTCCTTCCTTGTCCAACGCTTTTACAAATTGCTTTATCACACCCTAACTTAATATGCAATGGTGCAAGGGCTTACGTAAGTCGTAAGCGACCTTGAACATGCATTTCGAAAACAAGCCTATGCACAAATATTTTCTTAAACTTTGTCTAAATCTATTTCAAAAATAAAACAAATCAGTTAGTCCTTATCTATGCTCTGGACAGTGCACATTAAATTAAATTTTGAGCCTAATAAAGTTGAATATGAGGAAAATGTACGCAAAACTTCCAAGAACAAGATATACCTTTTAATAATATGTCGAATTAGACAATAAATATTTTACGGTTCTATCAAGTCCCAATTTTGAATAAACGAGAAATAAAATTTTTATTTAATCAATTTTTACGAGATAAATTTTTGTGATATCATATTAATTTTTTTATTGATTACATTTTTCAGACATAGTCATTTCATAGTAAGCGACCTTGTACATTAAAATATCCTACATTTGATTCTGAAGAAACCAGAAAAATACATTTAAAATTAAATAAAATTCATGAATATTTTGTTAACCTATTTTTGTTTAAATTTTATTCAACAAAAAATTTCATAAGATCATATTATAAGCAAAAACTCTCTAGCGAGAGAACATGGCACGGGCGGCGGAGTGTATAGTACGCTAAACGAAACGCTGGAAGTTACAAGTATTCGATTCGCGCCGGGCATCAGAAAAAAATTATCAATAATTTTTTAAAACAACGGTTTTAAATTTCTATCACGTTGTCAATCGAAGGACATTTCAAAGCACATTCCCTGAAATTTTCATCTAAAAATTTCAAAAACTTAAGCACTGAGCACGAGTTGAAGTGAAAAACAAATTAAAATCAAGTTTTCCAAAAAAAGTCAGTTTTTTTGTTTCATTTCGGAAACTAAAAAAGTTACACCTTTTTGTTGTAAGGGGACTCTGATTTCGCACCAGAATATTCTAAACGCCCTCATACGATTCGTCCCCTCAATTAATCTCTAGTGAATGTTTGATAAAATATACAATTTATTATAATATAGTTATTCAATTTTGTGCATATGTGATGTATACTCCACTCGTTATACATATACTACACCAGAACGGGAGGAAGGGAGGAAGAGAGGGGGATGGCTGTGTTGGCGCCATGCTGTACACATTTTCAGTCGCATTGAACGTGACGCGGACGGTGTGTTTCCGTTTTTCGTAGTTAGGTGGCCTCGCTCAGAGCATATACCCTCCCAAAAGGAGCAAAGCTTCAAAAACTGAACATTTATCTATTCGGTCGATATCAGTCCTTTTTGGTAGAAAATTCACCTGCTTGGAGTAAAAATGAACTACTTTTTAGGAAATTAATTTTTTCGTTTAATTGAGAATCATCAATTTATTTGAAAATCCAACTTTCATTTTAGAAGATTCGAGTTTTTGGGTTGAAAATCAAAATAATCCCATAAAAATTTTTTTTTTGTACATTATTTTTCTAAGTGAAAAGAGTCATTTTTTGTTATTAGGAATTTTTTCGAGAATAGTCACTTTGGTCGTCCATTTTGGTAGAACATTAATCTAATATGTTAAAAAGCCATCTTTTTATTTAGGTATTAAACTATTTTGTTAAAAATCTGTCTGGTATTTGGATGAAAGTAGTTAATAATTCTGTTTTTTTTTTTGTTGAAAAGGATTTTGATTTCAGTCCCTTTCGACGCATATGAAGCGAGGCTGAAGCTCTACTTTTTACTCCCTAGGAAGTAAAAATTACTCTTATCTTCCTAGGGAGGGAGTGAAAAATGACGTAAGAGATGAATAATAAAAATCTCTGACGTCACTTTTCGCTCCCTAAGGAGTAGAAAGTACTTTCAACTCCCTAGGGAGTAAACAGTGGTGCTTGCGCTACGCAAAAGTCCCTTTTCTCCTCTACCTGTGTGCATAATATAATATATACATTCAAAATCTGAATGTTTCATTTTTGCTTGGAAGTTTATGTTTTTTTTATGAGAATTCAACCACTTGGGAGAAAATGGATGTATTTTGTTGATAATTCGTCTTTTAGTTTAAGGGTAGTCTTCCTGGTTAAAAATGAAACTATTTGTTTTCTTTAATACCATTGAGCCATAATCCCTTTAGGGGTAAGTCTTTCTCCTGAAGAGACATAATTAGTTGCGTTGAATACACAGGAGGGCACAGTCTTCCGCCAACATGCCAAAAGTACGCGGTACACTGCTCCCTCGCTAGTTGTCCGGTTTCGGGGTCGGCTTCAACGGCCTTGGGAACAAGGAGCGCAAGAGCAGTGCATTTCCGAATGGTCCCCCATACAAATACTAACCACGCCCAACGCTGCTTAACTTGAGTGATCGTACGGGAACTGGTTTATTGAGCGGGGCATGCCCGTTGATTAATAAAGTTGAAAATTAATTTTTTTCATTTCATCAATTTTTTTGAATGATCACTTCATTTGATTAGAATTCAACTGTTATCATCGAATTCAGAAATTTTAATTAAGATTTTCTCTCTGTAAACGTTCCAAAATTTCTGAAGACATCTCCAGTAAATTGAAGAATACAGGAATCCAAGCACGTGATTCTCCCCTTTGCTTTCATCCCATAGATAACCTCTTATAATATTCACAATTCCTATCCTCAACCCACTCACCTGTTATCTTCTCCCACTTTTAGAAACAGAACTGATACACTCTTTTCTGCCGTGAAACCCAAATTTATTGATGCTAATTTATGTGGCCTTCAACCCATGCAAATACATTTATAGACGATTGAATTTCAGCTGAACAGTTAATTTTTATATGAATATAAACTACAATACTATTATAATCATACACAATGATGCTGAGGCGAAAATGTTAAGCAAAGATTTTGCTACGCATGTAATAATAATAAAGTGTTACAGCTGAACCAACAAACATTTTGTTGATTCAACCAAAAGTTTAGTTCAGTTCGTCAAGGCGATTTTTTAAAATTAAAATTTCAAGCTCAATAACCTAGAAATGTTGAAATACTGAACATTTATATTGAAATTTTGTTTCAATCTGGTTTTCTTTCTTTTCAACAGTTTGAAATTTTTTATTTTGAACATCATATTAAATCTTTCAAATCGAAATTGTACGTTATGGAAATGTAAATCACTTTATATGAGTGGAAATACAATTTTGAAAATTTGTAACTACGTGCTATTCAGAATTGCACAATTGAAAATTAGGAGAAATAAAAGTCAAAATTTAAGAAATTCGAGGTCTCACAATCAAGGGTTGCAGTATATAACTAGATAACCGACATTTTTGCCGGAAATACTCTATTTCCGTGAAAAATGACTGAAAAACAGAGCCAGATCTGGTGCCCATTTGGTACCCGGCCTGGCTCCGACCCATTTGCCGTTAGGAGCTATTTTTTAGATTCATAATTTCTTATTAATTTATCTGAAGTAATAATTCTATAACAAGGAAAATTATTGAATTGAACTAAATTATTTATTCAAGTACCAAATATTACCACAAACACAACTTAACACAACTTAATACATTTTTAAGTGTATTTGGCTTTGTTCTTTAAGATGTCCGCCTTAGTTCTTGGCATTTCCAATGAAAATGAAAATTTTTATTCGGCATTTTCCAGATTTCAAACACAAATTATACATTTACATTACACGATTACAAAATTACCATAAGTAATAACTTACATTGTCAATTCATAAAATTTGTCAATCACATATATTTATTTACTTATTTCACAGTTTACTAAACTTTTTAACAACACCGGCACACAAAAAAAATACGTTTCTTGTATTTTTTATCACAATATTTATCGTATTTTTTATTGTATTTAATCATGTTTAATAGATTTTTTCCAATTTTCTCGACTGCAATTTTTTGCTATTTTGTCGGTTTCATGACATTTTTTTTAGTGTTTGAAGGAATATGGGCCAAATAGATTGCAGATTCAGATTGAGCAGATTGAATTACATGAAAATCTCCTTTAATAGGAGTCTACAAATTTTTTTTATCAGAATAATCTCAATTTTTCGCGATTTTTGCCATTTTCATGGGCTTTTACAATTTTTAGGGGTTCTTCACAATTGCCTTAGATTCAACCCGGCTTATGATCTAAGTACACTTGAAATTAGTATTCAACGGTTCAAAATACATGAAAATTATGCTTGCCCTAGATCCACAAATTATTATTATTGCTGAAACATCCAATTTTCGCTATTTCTTACGGTTTCTTGAAATTTACTCGAAATTGGAGGGTGTACAGCCTAAACTGACTTGAAATTCGTATTCAGCGGGTCAAAAAACATGCCCTTAGATAGGTCGCGTCCGGTGTACAGAAAACCTTTTTTTTGTGTGCCGGTGCAATTAATTAAGTGATGAAGAAATCGTTACAGGGTAATGACAAATGATGAAAATGAATTCATAAAATAGGAAAACGAAAATTTATCACAATATGTACAATGAATAAATAATTCCTAGATAATTTCATTTTTTTTTTAATCTGCCCGCAACGCGGGCACATTCTCATCGCGCGCTTCGCGCGCGGCTCGCTCTGCTCGCAAGTTCAAGCGCGCCTATGGCGCGCGTCTTTCGGATCTCGCGCTTCGCGCTCGACGATAATCTCACCTCTCGCTCCGCGCTCACATAGAAATTAAACTCGCGCCACGCGCTCAGCCTTTGTACTTTCCTACAGTTATCTATGAAGCTTTTGAAACCTAAAAACAAAATGTCGACTATTTTAATTTGATGAGTGTGAATTCTCTTTTTTTAAGCTTCTTTGGCTTTAACGAATACATTCTCATCGCGTGTCTCGTGCTGCGCACTCGATCAAAGTTTGTCCCAAACGGTGGAGAAGTTATGTTGCCTAATTTTTTTTCACATGTTGTGTAGGTGTTCTAGAAATCCAATTTTTTAATTTTTAATTTTATTTTTTACGATTGAAACAAAAACTACGCGTCCAATGTGAAAAATTATAACAAATTTACAGATATTTTTCGGGCAAACAACTTTCCTCTATCCATCTTCTGTGTTAGCATTAGTCATTTTTTTCAATTTATTATTTCATTTTAATAGTTATCTTTCCTGATTGAAATGAAAAATACGTATCCTGTCGAAGAAGTTGATAACACATATAGAGATATTTTCCTGGTAAAGATCTTGCGTCTATTTGATTTTTTCTAATCTTGTGTCAATTGTCCAAAAGTTCATTTTTCATTTTTTATATGCTTTTTTATAAATGAAGCAAAAACTACTTGTCCTATGAAAAAGTAAATGTTATCAAATTTTTAGATCTTTTCTTGGTGCACAATTTAATTTTATGTATATTTTCCCGTACCTCACATAGTTAGACCAAAAAAGGAATCTTTTCATTTTTCATTATTTGTTGTGCGACTAAAATTTGAATATTTGATTTTTTGAAAAAAACTCGGAAAGTTGTAAAGATCATCCTGGAGGGCTCCCCAAAAGAAATTTTTTTTTCTTTACACTTTTTTTCATATCTTGCCTTGGTTGGCTGAAAATTCTCATTTTCGTTTATATTTTTGAATTTTGAAAATGCCACAACTCTGACAATTTTGTTTTTATCAAAGAAAAATCTTAAGGATAAATTGTTCCACTTTTTACTTACTACAAGAAACTTTACTTGAAATTTTTGAGTCTTGGAAAAAAAGTCCAAAAACATTTTCAAAATGCTCTCCCTCTTTTATTTTTGATTCAAAACAGCTGGTTAACGAACTCGACTTGTATTTTTGTTTCCTCAAAATGGGTGCGAAAGCACGATCGAATATCATCATTCTTTCGAAATGTAAGAATTCACAGATTATTTTCAATTATTTTTTATGCTACCAAAATTTACATAGCTATGTATGGGAAAATAAGGATTACTTCTGACAGTGTGTGAAAGTTTATAAGAATTATGGAAAGTGAAATTAATAGATGATACTGAATATTCTCGGAGCGGAAATTGTAATGATCATCTAGATAGTTCTTCCTTTCCAGCGAGCCGCTAATAACTTTTGGCCGAAATTTTAAGAACTTGTTCGCTTTTAGATTTCACAATTCTTGTTCTCGAAATTATATGTTTTTTTACATTAGGAGATATCTTATAATAGAACACATGTTCGAAAACGTATGGTTGAAATATTGTTAACTTATTGTTTAAATAACTAAGCAATCATCTTGAGAGTTAGCTCGAGTTGATTTCAGGTGGATTTGGTATAGAAAATATTACGGGATTCTCAGTACATTTACGGTCAGAATTTTTTTATAAAAAAAAAACGATGAATTAGCTCTTTGTTAACATTTTTAATGTTTTCGTGAGGGATTTACTAATATCCTGAAGGTTTAGGACGTTAAATTGAAGACTAACATTTTTAAAACTGAAAATATTGGAGAAATTGTAGAAAATTGGAATCGTTATCAATTTTTTTTCGAGTTCCATTATATCCCTAAAGTTTACAAATTATGTAAGAGTTTCCAACGAAATGTATTCAGGTAAAAAATCTATTTACATAGACAGTCGCAAACAAAGTCTCTTATACGCAGTATCAGATTCTGAAACTACTAAAAGAGTTTATCATTATTTATTGCAAATAAATTAAACGTTGGAACTAATCACCTAGTATAAAAAAAGTAAATGTTCTTTGTTAATTTTTTAATGAAATGGGATCATGCTTGTGAAACTCTGTTTGTACACCTGTATTGGATTGAACTATAAAAATTCTTTAAAGATCGAACCGTTTTTCTCAAACAATCAAATTCACGTCAGCAAAGAGTGTTTCCTTTTATCTCCTTGTAAAGTAATACTTTACGACCTGTGTAAGCATGAATTCAAATAAATCAAACTAATCTTAGTTGATCGCCGCTTTAAAAAGAAGCCCGGAATCCATAAGAACACTATTTATTGCTGAACATTGTCCATTTCAGTTCAGCCGCCAAGTCATTTGTCAGTTCTTTTTTCGAAATTGTTTTTCGATAAAAACTATTTTCCGAAAAAAAGTTAGAGATATTGGGGAAAATGATTAAGTTTTTCCTCATTTTATCACTTCTGTCTCTGGGTTCTGCTGGTGAGTATTTATTTTATTTCGCAATTTACACTTGAAAAGCATCAATTCAAAATCCAACAGATTCAAATTTACACTATGAGTATAACTCCAAAACTTAACATTTCTCATATTTATATAAGGAAATATACAGAAAAAAGGACCCATCACAAAATACAAAGGAAACGGCTTTAAGTCAAAATTATTAATCCATACATTTTTTTTTTTTTTTTTTTGTCATTTCGAACTGTTCATTTCGCAGACTTATTTCGAACTGTTCATTCCGCAGACTAAGTTCCTCAAAGTTCAAATTTACAAAAAAAAATTATATATGATTATATTATCATATATTTCTATAGTTTTTGAAAAAAATTTGTTTTATCTACAAAATAACGATTTCAAACAATGAATCTTTTGAAGAAGAATTAGAAGAATTCATATGCAAAACAAAATTTGAAAAAAAATCCAATATGGTAAGAGATGATTCAACTCAAGATATACTTGATGATGCAATGAATTCTGCTTTGTACTCTTATCAATGTTCTGGTTGTTCAAATTCCACCTCAGCTATTTAGTCACTCTATTACCTGGCTAAAGTTTCCAACGTTTATAAAAAACGAATTACGGAAAAACTAATTAGGCGCGTGACCTAAAATTTTATTGCTTGAAATAGCTCCATTTTATAATCGGAGGTCTCCTGAAAAGTTTCACCCCCCCACCCCGGACTTCCGGAACACACCCCAAATCAACCCCTAAGGAAGAAAAAAATCATTT
>WSXT02156510.1:0-10156 GCA_011762715.2 Neuroterus valhalla | reverse complement strand
TCTGTTTCATAGTTTTTTAACGTTTGCTTTTTCATTATTTTAAATCCTTCTAATTGGACAAACCCTTGGCTTTTTCTCGATCATGTGATTGATTTGTCAACAAGAATAAAGAAAATATCTTCTGATTAGGAAAAATAATGTTCTACTACAAAAAATAAACAAATTGATAAACTAAGTAGTTGAGTTTTTTAACCCAAAAACTGATTTTAAACCGAGAATATCAATTCTTCTACAAGGAGAGCGAATTTTCAACTACAAAGACAAATCTTCAACAAGAAAAGACAATTTTCAACAGAAGCGTTCAACTTCAAAACAAGGAGTTGAATCTGCAACAAGAAAAATTCATTTCTGAAAAAATTGATTTTCTGTAAAGGGAAACAATCTTAAATAAAATATGTTAATTTTCAATCGGAAGAACATATTTCCCAGTTGTATGCCGAGTAAAAAAATACATGATTTCTGAACATATCAGTTGGATTCAAATTCTCTCAACTAAGGAGATGAATTTTCCACCAGAAGAAGAAATTTCCAACTGATAAAACAAGTCTTGAATGCTAATCAGTAAATTACTAGCAAAGGTGTTTATTATAAACAAGTGGTATAATAGGGGAAAAAGAAAAAAAATGTTTAAACCAAGAATATTGATGTTCTAGTAAGGGAAATTATAGTACGGAAATTAATTTCCTACCGAAATACGCGATTTTTCAGATAAGAAAACAAATCTTGAATTGAAAGTGTAAAATTTTTTGCAACAGTGTTCAACTCCTCAACAAGGTGTTGAATCTGTAATCACAAACAAAAATTTCAGAAAAGAATATTAGTTTGCTGGATTTTCTACCAAGAGAGTAAATTTGTATCGCAAATGACAAATCTCTAATCAAAACAGTAGATTTCCAACACAAGAGCAGAACTTTCAAACAACTAGTTGAATTGACAACCGAAAAAATTAATTCTCAACCAGGAATGATAACGTTCTTGGAAGTAAACAGATTTCCAACAGATTACGGAAAATTTCGAACAAAGAGATTAAATTTCGACTCATAGGATGAATGTTTACTCAGAATAAATGAATTTTTAATCACAAACATCAATTTTATACCAAGAGAAGCTTATTTTTAACTCAAATTACAAATCTTAAACCAACACAGTGAATTTTCAACATGCGAGTTTAACTTTCAAACAAGAAGTTGCTTTTCCACCCGAAAAAATTAATTTTCACCCAGAAATATTGATATATATTGCTGAAATATTTCAGCACAAGAGGATCAAATTACCAAAATAACATGTAATTTTCAACCAAAGAGATGCATTTTCAATTTGTATGATGAATCTTTTGGCAGAAAATAAAACTAAACCATAAAGTTAAATGTTCTAGCGAGAAAAAAACTTCCAATCAAACTGTTTCATTTCCAGCAAAGGAATTTCATTTTACCAAAAATATTATAATTTCAAACAGGAGAGATGAATTTTTTCCAACAAAATGTTCACAGATTCATTCTTTTATCAATTAGGATTCAATCATTTTGTTAACAATCAATGTTTCTTGCATTATTTCCTTTGTTTTCTGAAAATTTGGATTCGGGATTTTCGTCAGCTGAGATAACAACTATTACAGTTTTTCATGAAAACTTATTCTTCTAGTAGCGATTTAAACTACTTGGTTGAAATTTGCTCTGATATGTTGAAGGTAGATTCTTTTATGTGCAAAGATTCATCATTCTATTTGAAATTTCCTTTCTTTGGTATAGGAACTCATTTAGTTTTTTTTTCAGCACTGCAACTGTGTAGTTGATAATTGCTCTATTTTGGTTTGGAAATCAACTCTGTTGTCTCAAACTTATTTTTTTAGGTTAAACAATCAACTATTTCGATAGAAAATTCAACCCATTAGTGGCCAACTAACTTTTTTGTATGAAATTCATTCATAAAGCTTTAGCATTCCATCTTTTTGGGTTAAAAATGTAACTGCTGGATGTATAGTTGATATAACTCGTTGAATATTTTGTGAGGTGATATAATTTGTTCATTTGTTACAATATTTTACATTTTGTACGAATGACGGTCTTATTCTACCTTTCGTTTTTTTTCTAAAAAAAAACGCAAAACAAAAAAATTCAAAATATCTACCAACGTTTTGTTGTTCACCCAACACCCTTATCAAGGTAAAAATTCTCACAGCAAGTCGGAACCCAAGAGAAACCCAAGCTGCTGTCTACCTTGAATGACCTACTAGGAGAATTTGTAATTTGATAAGGGTGTTGGGTGAACATAGAAACGTAAGTAGATATTTCGAGTTTTTTGGTTATTTGTTTTTTTTTTAAATTTAAAAGACGAAAAATAGAAAGAAGAGAAAAAAGGAGATTTGGAGGCTGCTTTCTCTTTTATCTCTCCTCCTTTTTTTTCACGTTCCTTTAGTCGTTGGATTCTTGGTTTTTTGTTTAATTGACGAGAGTTGCAGGTTTTAACTTGAATTTTGGATAATAAAAATATATTTTATTTCTATTTTTCCCCACTTTCTAATTTCCTCATTTTCATGAACTAATTTTGTATTTTAATGCCACTCTACTGAGTCTGATCGATTCTGAATTTGTTATCATATGGTTTTCGGGAAGCTGCAAATAAAGTTATGAAAATTACACTTTTTTTACTTAATTTTCCAACAGAGAAATGCGATAGAGGAAAAATTACGGAACCGGCTTTCACAATTCTTTCTGGAATTCATTGAGTAAAAATTTGAGAAAAAATCAGGGTAATTGAATTTGCCTAATAAACAATACAATTAAGGTTTTTGAGTATTATTAAAAGTTATGAGAATTCTGCTAAAGTCGGCCCTGCACCAGCAATCGTGAAATAATGACGCGCTTAAAAAATAAAGATTCACTATCTCCGGCTCATCGCTACAGATTTCACTCGGTGCTCGTGTGAAATGTAAGTATATGCGCGGATAATAACGAGCGTCGAAGAGAGGTTACCGGCGCCTAATAACTCGTTAATTATCGTTTTAGGAAATCCGTGAAGAAGCATCCAATTACTTTACGTAACCCTGCCACGTTCATTTCACCGTCGTGCGCGGTAATTGGTTCAATTGCTTGCATGCCTTCTATTCGCAAACAAAATTAAGTATAACAATTTATTTTCAAACAAATTGCATTTCGGTTCAATTAAAGACTATGCAGTATGCACCTTCTAGATATAGAAATTCGAATGTATTTGCAGGAGCCTTTAATCTTTTGGAAAGAGTTTTTCAATCTTGGGTGGTTCTGAACTTCGTTAAGGAGGGTGTTTGCTTTCGTCAAAAATAGTTCCAAATTTTACCGGTAGAGAATTTTTCCAATATGCAGTTCTTCAGACGAAAGGATCTTAACAACCTAATCAGGCCCTCTCCACTTCGATAGGAAATATGGAGAATTATGACTATTATTTTTAGCGTAGTATAATGCCCGGCCAACTGTTGGCGCTACGGGTCCACCCCCCTTGTACCTCACTCTGCATACCCTAGAAATGCGCAGAACGTCGTCGCAGTCAGGACAGACATTTTGATTGCTGGCCTGTTGACATTTGTTGGATCACCTAACCCACATGAGAATCCGCGACTTAGGGTATCGTGTGGTTCGTTCTATTTGTTTAAGAACGATAAACCGGTTCCTTCCATGCACTGACGCCGATGTGAGTGACAGTTCCTTATATATTATCATTCATGCTTTTGAATCGTGATCTGTTATTCACTGTGTTTGTATTGTAAATATGTGACAAATTTTTAAATTCGATCTAAGAATCGAAGTAATGTGTAAACCGATAGGAGAACATTTATTGTGCTTCGAATAAAACTAAAAATTTATTGGGAGTAACTGCTTCTACTCCATATATTTTTAAACATACTCTTCCAATCCATTGGTTCATCCACTTTTTCAGTCGTTGTATGCCAACTGCTGGCGCTGCAGTCAGTCTATCCTTCTGCGTAATCTTAACATTGAGTGGAAAGGGCCTATCATTGTCACCGCGTCCTTCTTCGCCTGCTCGAGTGTTTGGTCAACTCTTGTAGCTCTTTTTGTCTTTACATCAAGTGCCAGTGATATGTCGACTTACACCAGACAGCAATGGTTTAAAGGAGGAGAGATCATTGTCACCACTAATACAATAAGCAGAGACTTATCTAAGATTTTCCTGTTTGTTTTGAGAGGGTACCCAGGGTAATATTCAGATTGCGAGCCGAGTTAGTGTACTGGGCAATGGAACCATTCAATACTAGTGGCGTTAAATCTGACGTGTCGATGTTACTAAGATAGGCAGAACTACGGAGGATGATGTCTCTTGTCTTAGAAATATTAATAGAAAGTTTATTAGCTGGAGCCAATGTGGACAGGAGCTCGATTGTTGGATTCAAAGTTTCGATCGCCAAAGATATTTCAACGCGAGTTCAATGAATATATATTTGGAGATCGTCAGCATAGAAGATGTATTTAACAAATTAAAGAAAAAGTTTGAAATCAGTGACGTATTTATAAAAAAGATAGGCCCTAAAACAGATCCCTGATGGACTCCAGAAGTTAACAGAAGACAGATGAAATGTTTTTCCTAGGATTAAATATCGCTTGTTGCTTGTCTAGAACATAAGCCGAAAACCATGCTACAACTTTATTTCAGCAATCGATGTTACTAAACTTGCTGAAAAGAATGTCATGATCCACCATATCGAAAGCATTACTGAAGTCGAGTAGAACCAAGATGGTAATCATCCGCGAGTGGATTTCATACTTTGTATCATTCGTGACTTTTAGTAGAGTAGTCTGGGTGATGTAGCGCTGCCTGAATCCCGTTTGGTATGTATCATACAGATTGATAGTTTCAAGGTATTCAGTCAATTGTTTGGCTTCGATTTCCTCCAAAACCTTAGAGTACGCGCACAAATGACAAAGTGGCTTCTTATCACTCAGAGGAACCGGTTTACCTAGAAGGTCAACTAGATGAGGAAGTAACACCTCCATACTTCTCTTGATGTAGCTTATAGGGATACCAACAATTCCCTTGGAATCACTGCGGATGGATTCAACAGACTTATTAACATCCATGAAAAAAACAGGTGGAAATGTCAATTTTGTTATAAATGAATTGTCTAATGTAGCAGGAGAAGACAACCAAGAATAAGATGAGGATATGTTTGAAACAGAATGGTAATAGGCATTAAAATCTTCTATAGACATACGCAGACTTTCATTCTTCTTAGGGTCAATAAGGCCCAATCTACGAAATTCACTCCAAAGGTGGGCAGAATCATTGATGTTCAATAGATTGGTTGCAATAAAAACAATCCTATTGGATAGTAAGTTTTTTTGAACCAGGTTTCTCACGGCGCAAAATTTAGACATGAGATGATCACAATTATTACGTATAGCCAATTCATAGAACCTTTTCCTCTCTCTTAGCATAGACCTTGAGCCCTGAGTGATCCATGGCGCAGGTAATCTTTTGGGTTGGTACACGCGAAGCGTACAGAATTTTTCATTAGCATCAATGATATTTGCATCAAAAATAGAAGTTTTATCCTCAATCTGATCAAAGACAATTCAGTCCAACCGCAAGACTCCAAAAATCTTAAGAAATCATCGACATTCATGTTACGAAAATCACGAAGAGACAGGGATCTTTTCTCTTGTTGAGGAAGCAGGCAAGGGTACATGACATAAATAAGGCCATGTTGAGATAGAAATTTCTCGTGAAATCAATTATTGTACTTCCCGCAATTGTAGTTTTTGGAAATAGTCTTCATATACTCCAAATACTTATTGCCCGTGTTGAAATTGGAGTTATTTTTACCATTCATGATAATGGAGCGACTACGGAAAGATTCAAAGTACTCGAAAGTGCTAGAAGAAAAGAAAAAATATCCAGAGCGAACAACGACACTCACGATACTTAGGGACTTCGATAATCCAGTAGAAAGTTAATGAAAATTGTATCATGAGGCCCAAAAAATAAGCCTTACTAAAAGGGAAAGCAAAAAGGCTGATTCCAAAACACTTTTCAAAATATTTTACTGGGTTGAAATAGCCTCACTTCCAAGAAAATTGACGAGTGGAGTGTAATGCGTCCGACTGGCGAATCATGCCCGAGAGGCAAGGTTGAAGTAAATGTATATAAAAAAATTTTAATTTCTGCAATTCGAAATTTTGGAAGTTCGAATATGGACACCTGATTGGTGGGTAACTAAAATAAAGTGGATATCGAAGTGGAAACAGGCACTTCTACGCAAACTGGTATTCTTGGTGGAGAGCTAGTCCGCTCACGTTAAGAATTGACGTTTGCAAAAGAGGAAGTCGAAAAATTGAAATAGCATCACGAAGAGTCTGATCCGTCAAAAGAATAATGATCATGAAACCTTGTACTTCACAGTAGTCTATAATTTTATATCAGCATGACGGAGCCTAACGTCAGCGTATTGACTCAAAAAGTTTAAAAATCTCTTTTCCAATTGGATGAAAACACACTTTTTGAACCAAGCTAATACACTCGTCACGCGACCCAATAGACACAACGCTCAGTTTTTCTCCAGGCATTCGGACATTTTGTAATTACGTCACAAGTGAAAATATTCTGCTGCGTTAATTTCCTTGAAAGGCTACAACAGCTCCACACAGTGCAAGACATATCTACACGCGATGAACTTTGCAACTGTTTATACTAGATGCTTGGTTATGTGCATGATTAGCATGAAAATGTAAAATAATTGTCCTTTTTCTCTCTATTTCTATGTGAAGACAAATTTCGAGCAAGCTGTCAATAGTTACTATGAGGCACCACTGTCGTCGTAAGGTTTCCTAGCATGAACAATAGATCTAGTTAGACAAAGACTGATGGCCTTCTCGATACTTGAGGAGACATGTCTCTAGACCTTGATATATTTCTGAATTCATGAATTATAGAGCAGTTTAAGCTATCGCAGGAGCAGAGATTGCTTAAGATTTAGCATTGGAAACAATATAGAAATAATGTATTATTTGTTGACAAACGATATTGCTGCGTTCATTTATAGAGCGATATGAGCTAATCACAGAAAACGGTGAAAAGCCTTAATCAAGCAATCACTACAGGTGAAGAGTTTCGCGAAGCTATTTGTATTAATAATAATGATAAAGTGAGTATGGTGTTCGTACATTCGCATTGAATAAACAGCCATTTATGCTTAAGAGTAGGATGATCCTTCGCACAACAGCGCAAGCATCTGGGGTATCATTTGGCAAGTCCGAGGAGGAATCTTTTTAGGCCCCACTGTCAAATAGCCATATTATTCCTAATTCTATTCAAACCTATAATAATCTAAAATATACACATGGATACTTTTTGACGTTACTGTCTTGCTCTCTCATTCATGATTATACCTCCTCTTTGTCTACTATACGATTTATCATCTACTTCTGACCAAAGTTCGTGCCCATTCTATGCATCGGAATTATGCATGCTTCGTTGTTCGACAATATTTCTACTTTATAGATCGATATGATGATGGTCACAAGAGTAACGGTTGAATCACTTGGAACTAATATTTGTCCTCCGTTTCTTGCGATCATACCGAAGACAGTATGAGCATATCATGATTGAAACTTTTGTCTAACAAAAAAATTTCTTTTCTAGGATTGGTGCAGGATAGAAGAAGGGAGGAGATACAAAAAATTATGGGAAGAGGGAGTGCCCTAACAGTGAGATAGATGGCTGAAAAACAGGTGAGCAAAGCAAGAAAATAAAGAACTGTCGTGAAAATATCCAAGAATTTTGCTATTCTTCCTTAATATGAAAGCAAGTTTCTTGTGTTCTAAATTTTTCAATGAAATAATGATTGAAGAGAGATCCTTTGGTGGTGTTTCGGGAATGAGAAACACAATATTTAAACAACACTTGAACTTTATTTCACGCTCGACAAAGACATCGTTCGTTGCTTGTCGCCATCTTGGACTACTGACCTCTACATCGATTATGTATCGAATGAATCGCTAAAATCACGTGAAATATATAGGTAGTCGATATATCGAGATATTTTATCGAAATCGTTTAAAATTCAAAATAGCAAATGGTTCATGAAATGTGAATTATCAGATCATAACATCCTCCCACTTTGAGTTGAAACAACTCAACAAACAACTTTCATGGCTGCCATCGATGAGAAGTATATATTGACACTCCCACATAATTAAACAATTTAATTTTCATAATCTCTAAAAGCTTCCGATGCTTGAATTGATAAAGAAATCATTCCATTCTCATTACTATAATTTGTGTTCAGAAATCATAGGCATCATACAATTATCAATATTTTTCTAAATTAGAAAACAGTTTCCTCAAAAAAGAGAATGGTCAAAATATAAACATCTCTTCTTCCAAATTCATTATTCTGTATTAGGAGGCATCAAAATATGACCCTCAATCAGACTTACAATCGTAGAGGAGCCTTTACAAGTCGGCCGCTCTTGGTACGAACTTCTCGCTCATCACACATTCCATCAGCCTTCTTAGTGTCCTTATGATGCTTATTGGAAATAAGAACTTCACACTCAGACTGATTTTCACAAATCACATCAGAATTCTTTTCTCTTGCTTCCTTGGATTTTCCATTAGGTACAGGACCAGAAATTTTCAATGGAAACACTCGTTGAACTGCTCGGGTTATTTCACCTGTGGCTGTTTTTAGCCTCACAACCCGCACTTTTTTATGTTTTCCGGGATAAACACTCATTACTCGTGCTAGAGGCCAATTCAACCTTTTCGAATTGTCACTGCCTATAAGCACAATTTCTCCCACTTTAACATCACGCACACACGTTGACTGCTGTCTCTTCCTTGACAGCTGACCCAGATACTCTGCTCGGAATCGTTGGCGCAGGTCCTCCCGCACTTTCTGTCGATACCGAAATCTCTTTGTTCGGTCGGTGCTCTCCACCTGGTCCAGGTCCAGTACTCCAGTCTCCTCGACTTCTTGCAAAAACATTGCTGGTGTCAGGGGTGCGATTTGCGAAGTATCCTCTGACAGATACGTTATCGGACGAGAATTTATCACAGCCTCACAGTCACATAGAGTTGTATTCATTTCCTCATAGGAGAGACAAGCTTTTCTCAAAACTCTCCTGAGAATGTATTTTACTACACGGATCATCCTCTCCCACCAACATCCCCACCAGGCTACCGCAGGAGGATTAAATTACCATTGGATTCCACGAATCGTGCTGAACCTCTCGATCTTCTTCCAATTTACTGATCTGAGAGAATTGCTGGCTCCTTCAAAGTTCGTGCCGTTATCAGTATGAACTATACTGGGCCTGCCTCGTCGAGCAATAAACCGTCGGAAGGCTTCCAGGAATCCCGCCGTTGACAATGAACTGACGAGCTCGAGATGGATTGCTCTATAAACTGCACATGTGAATAGGCTATTCCAAGCTTTTTGTCCCCCCGTAAGGTACACGGGACTGGCGTAGTCCATTCCCACTACTTCGAATATTTTCGCTTCCTTCACTCTATTTTCCGGTAATACAGCTGGGGCTGCTTCCAAATGTGATGCCTTGTATCTCTTGCAGATGACGCACTTACCGATCACTGTTCGAATAGCCCTCCGTCCCGCAAGAATCCAGAAAGGCTCTCGCAAACTATTCAAAGTAATTTGCACTCCAGCATGCTGTAAGAATTTATGATGATGCTCCATCAATTTCGTCACAACTTCATGACCTGGGTACAATAGTATGGGATACCGGAAACTTTCAGTATCTTGTCGATTAGAAATCAAGGTTTTCAACCGAATCAAACCGGACTCATCCACAAATGAATTTAATCCACTTATCCTTTCGTCCGATTCACCACTGAAAGTATCTCGTTGCACAATTCTAAAGACACAAAGTTCCGCATCAGACACTTCTTGGCGTGACAAGTCACCCTGTCGTCTTTTCGCGGGTACATTCAGGTAATTATGGATGAATCGTCTCACCCAACCTATCATCCGAACTATCATGACATGGGATGAGAAGTACTGCAGCCGCTGACTGAACTTTTCTTTTCCAATTTGTTGACATGTGTTTACATTGACGACCTCAATGTGATCTTGGCTTGGATCGCGCCCCTTCGCAGATTTTTTCAATGCAGCATTGACCTTTTCTTCATCAGCCGAATATTCTCCAGA
>WSXT02156499.1:0-10157 GCA_011762715.2 Neuroterus valhalla | reverse complement strand
ATGCAATTGGTATCATTGTTTGGACCTCAGCGTTCAGCCATCTTGGATTTCTCAAACAATCTGGAATTACGTGATGCCATCCTTCAAACGGATGTGAACCAGCCTTTGCATCTGAAAAGTAACACTCGTGAACGAACCCTAACCTCATTCCGAGAAATCGAGAATGCGGCGGAGTTTCTCGGAAGAACGTCAAAACACTCGAAAATGGCAGACGAAAGTGACAGAAATCAATTGCCGCCCGGTTGGGAATGCAGATACGATTCCCGAAGTGGCCGTCCGTGCGTAAAATTTACCAGCAATTTAACTCTAATATCACTAAAAGCCCCGTTTTGAAAACTGACTTCCGAACAATCCCAACGAACCTGGAAGTTACACAAGAAAAATAATTTGTCACTCTTTTCCCTTCTTCATTTTACATATTTTCTTCGTTTCTGATTCATTTCTTTCTATGTTCTCAATCACAATAGTGAAATCAAAAGTTTTATGGAAAATCAGGTCACTTGTGGTTTGTGGAGACTGAATTTTTAATTGATTAATTTTGGTTTGATTCCAGTTATTTTATAAACCATTTCAACAGAACGACATCATGGGAGGATCCGAGGGTCAGGTATTGGCAATATGCTCAATACGTACAATCTCAAAATTCTATTATTCCAAGCTCCGGGTCAACGATGAGCACCCAAGAAAGTATTCCGCTGCAGGTTAGTTTTTTTGGGTCGTAACGAGTCCGTTTGAAGATATATACATTTTTTAAGCACTTCAAAACGCGACTTCTCTATTTTAATTGGTATTTCGAAAACCATTGTAAGGTGTTTGTAGATATTTGTAGGTTATCTTGATATTATCGTTAATTAATTGATAATTCAATAAAAGATTATTTTTTTACTTCTTTATTGCAGTCGAAACAATTTTTTCGCGGTGTAACATCAAAATTATTAACCTAACACTAAGAAAGTGTTAAAAAATTGAGAGATCTTTTGCACATTGTACAATTGAAATAAAAAACTATGGTTAACAGTATTTCAGATTAAACTATTAAAATCGTTGAGGGGCGGACTGGTGCTTGATATTTACAAAATTAGAAAACCTTTATATTTTGACATTATTAAATCTGTTTAAATTCTTTGGAATTATTCGAATTATCGTTAAATGTTTATTTATTTATTCTAATTCACGTCCTGTAAAATCCTTTCAAATCTTCCGCATAAAAATTTCGTTCATTCTCAAAAATTATTCCTTATAAAATCAAATGATATCTATTGAAATATCATAAAATCCGTTGAAACCACATTAAATCTGATGAAGTTTCTTAAATATCCTTCAAAATCCTCTGAAATCAATCGAAATGAATTGAGAATTCCTTGGAATAACAATTTCTTCAAATCTTCGAAATCCAATAATAATAAATAGGTTCTCCCAAAATCTATCGAAAATTTTTTGTTAACTCTCAAAATGTCGCAAAATATTTTTAATCTTCGAAAATACTTTGAAATATTCGAAAGTGTCCACAAATCTTTGGAATCAAATAAAATGTAATGATATTTCTTCGAAATACTTGAAAATATATCACGAATTTCTCGTAATCTTCTAAAATATCTGAAAATCTTCAGAATCTTCAGCCTTGAAAAATATGGACATTTCTGAAAATCTTCCAAATCTTTAAGAACCTTACACATTTTTGTTTTGGCTCTTGACATATCCTTGATAAGTACACTAAATTATTTTGATCCTCGGAAATTCCTTCAAATTCTCTAATCCTATCTGAAATTCCTTCAAATCTTTCAAAATATTCTAAGAACTTTAGAATCTTTGGAAGTACCTTAAAATTGATGGAAATGTTATTAAATCTTTGAAGCCATCGAAAATTCTCAGCTATTATAAATACATTCTTTGAAATCCATTAAAATATCAGGGAATCCCGTGAAATCACGTGAAATTTATTTTTAAAATTCCTTAGAATGTTTTCAACTGTTCTATACTCTTCAAAATTCTTTAAAATCTTTGGAAACACCATAGGTATTTCAAAATGTCTCCGAATCTTTGGAATCCATGGGAATACCTTAACTATAGTGGATAAGTTTCCTGGAATTACATGAAATATGATGGAATTCATTCCAAATGCATCGAAATATGTAAAAAAAATCCCTTGGAATATGTTTTAATATCCTTAAATCATCAATACTCTTCAAGAACTTTAAAAATACTTTAAAATAATCAAACAATTATTCAAATCTTTGAGATCTCTTAATTGCTTCCTATATATTGTTTTGAAAAATTCGTGAAATGAAATCTGCTGATAATACTCTTAATTCCCTCGTAATCGAAAATAAATGGAATGTCTTGAAATCTTTAAAACCTTGGAAATACCTTGAAATATTTGAGCATTTCTCTAAATCTTGGAAATATTTGTAATCTTTTGAAACCCCACAATTTCTGACTAGCTCTTGATATATCCTTGGTAAAATCTTCTAGATCCCTTCAAATTTCTTTGTATCTTTGAAATCTTTTGATAATTGTTTTATATTCTTCAAAATATTTTAAGAACTTCAAAGTCTGGAAATGCTTTGGAATATATGAAAATGTCTTCAAATCTTTGAGAGCCATTGAAAACCCTGAACTCTTATTGATAAATTCTTCGCAATCCATTGAAATATCATGAAATCTTGCGGAATTATATGGAACCCGATTGTATTTCTTAAAATCGGTAAAAAAATTCTGTAATATACTCTTTAATAATTTTTTGAATATTTGGAAACATCTTTAAGTATTTAAAAATTTCTTTGATTTTTTTTAATCTCATGAAATACCTCAATTAGTGTGAATTTATTGCTTGAAATCTTTTGAAATGTTTTTAAATGCCTTAAAATTACATGATATCTGATTATATTCCTGGAAGTTTATTAGAAATTTCTTGGAATCTTCTCAAATATTCTAAAATCTTTAATATTCTCAAAGAGCATTGGAAATACTTTAGAATATTCGAAATATTCTTCAAATTTCTTGGAATCTTATGAAATATTATAAAATCTTAGAAAATACCCTGAAATATTTGGGAGCTTCCTCAAATCTTTGAAATCTTCAAAACTAAATTATATGTAATGATATTTTCTCGAAATACTTCGAAGTCTATCCAAAAATTTTTGGCTTTTTGAAATTTGATAGGACCCCATAAAATTTTATTTATCTCTTGCATATCCTGTATCCCTTCATATTCCTGAAATCTATTGAAAATTCCTTTGGATCTATCAAAATATTCTTAGAACTTCAAAATCTTCAAAGGCTTTGAAAGCCATTAATGCTAATGAATTTATTTTTTAAAATCCATTAAAATATTATGAAATCCCGTGAAATTTCACAAAATCTATTGAAAATTTTTCAGATTCTTGTTAATTATCCTGAAATCTTTAATATTCTTTAAATTTTTCGGAAATACCTTGAGATATTCGAAAATTCTTCAATTGATTGAAATCCTTTGAAATTATTTGAAATTACATTAAATATAATTATATTCATTGAAATTCCTATAAACTATTCGAAATCCTGGAAAGGTAAGAAAATAACTTACTAAGAGCCTTCAAAATCACTTGAAAACCTCTTGAATCCATTACAATATTTTGGAATCCTCTGATATTCTTCAGAAATCTTTTTAAATATCCTAAAATATTTTAAATCTCATGAAGTCCTTCCAAGCCTTCGAAATTTGAGAAAAACATTCAAAATCACATGAAATCCTCTTAATTCTGTGATGTGAACTGAAGTATTGGAAAATATTTTCAAATCTTCGAAACTGCATAGAAATTGCCTAAAAGTCCTTTCAAAACTTCTGCATTTTATGAATTCTCCTGGAATCATTACAAATAGTCTAAAACCTTTTCAATTCCATAAAATCGTTGAAAATTCCCCAAAATCCTTTTGGAGTTTGGAAAACTTTTTGCAGCCCCATATAATTTTTCCCTAATTATTTCAAATACGTTGTAGTTCCTCCAAAATCCTTCAAAATATTTGTGAATTTCAGAAATTCTCTTGAATATATCTAAATATCGTACAATGTTATTAATCGTGTGAAATCCTTTCAAATCTTCCAAAATTTAAGAAAATTATTTATAAACATACAGAATTTTTGAAATCCTGTGATATCATCTGAAATATTTGAGAATCCATCGAAATTATTGAAATTCTACGAAATTCCTTGATTCTTGCAGGGTTCTGTCAAAACATTTTGAATTGTTCTGAAGTTTTTTATATCTTGCCAAATCTCTTGAAAATCCGTGAAAATCTCCGAGTTCTATGGAATTTGATGAAATCCCTCAATTCTCGTGAAATTCTTTGAAATTCAATAAAACATTATAAAGTGGTGAGAAATTTCTAATATCCATTGAAATTCCTTCAAAATCGTTTGAAATCTTTGGCATGATATAAAGTCCCCTAGGAATATTTGAAAATATTGCAAAACCCTTCAAGTTCTATGAAATCCCTAAAAATCCTCAAGAAATTGAGGGAATCTTCGCAATCCCTTAAAAGTTTCTTCAGTCTCTCAGAATCCCTTGAAATTCTTCGAAAGCTGTTCAAATCCTTTGCCGTACTTTAGAATTCCTGGAAAGATGTTGAAATCTCTGGAACTCTCCCAACAATATTACGTAGAACTGCTTTCAGGGCCGGTACCTTAGACTTTTACCGGGCTTTTTTTTAAAATCCTAGTCCGCTTCTGAAAGCGTGTGTGACAGTTCTTAATGTTAACAATACGAACCCCCTGAATTTGTCAAGTAAACCAAAATAAGGCAGTAACGGTTATTGTGAAAAGTAAAGATATCTCAGATAGTTTTTGATAAAATATTATGATGCATATTTGCACGCTGCATCTGGATTTGTTTTACGAACATAAGACCGGAGGAAATGGCGGACATATTATTTATACTGGAGCACACAGACCTCCACAAGTATATCCGACCCCATCGCCTTATCACAATCCGCAACCTGCGTTCTTGCCTCCGAGTTTGCAGGTACGTTGGATTGGATAAACCCCTAAAAATTTTCCAATTGCTCTCAAAAATAGCTGCAAAAGAGAAAGATCAGAATATATCCCAAAATGTAAATTGAATAAAGAAGATATATATTCACATTCAATGCGGAAAGTAAATCGATATTTTATGATTTTTAGGACCTGAAGACTCCGATGTCGACCCGATCAATCAGTGCGATGACCAATCGCCTTGGAGATCTAACAATCGGATCCCCAACCCCACTAGGAAACATAGAGACGAGTTTCACTCAAAATCATTCAGACGCTGAGATCCAGGTCGCAAAAATCAGTGCAGTATTTCCTACTGTTACCGAAACTCACATTCGGCTTTTGCTGAAAAAGTAAGAATTTTCATAAATATAAGGGACTTCACGGGGTAAATATCAGTCTTGAGGAAAAGATTTATAATAAATTTCAGGACTGGTATATATAACAAATTTGGAACTGTTTGATACTCTCTGGTTTAAGAGCTTAACTGCTTTTCTCTACTAACTCAAAGCACTTTTCAATTTTAAATAGCAAATTCTATCCTAAAATTGTAATAATCTGATCTATAGCACTTTGTGAAAAGATGTAATTTGTATAAATATTGAGTGAGGCTTACTACGATAAAATGATTAGTGAGTTGGGTTCACGGGAAAAAATGGATGTTTACCCCTAACATTTAGATTTGTAGCTTATTTAACTTTAAGCGAAGGTATTTGATATTCAACTTCGAAAAAGTCATCTAGGATCTTAGGAAATGTCTCAGAACGTTCGGCTTTACTAAGGCTTTTCGTGGAAAAAAAAACTCATCAACTTCTTTAATTTACACTTACAACTTACACCATTATGATTGATAATTGTGGATAAAACTCGAATATCTATATTTTTTTTCTTACAAGTTCACATATAAAACGAAACGACATTGACTAAGCGTCAACCAATGGTCGACAGATGTCATCCGAATTTTTCGGTTCACTGCGCATACGCTCTGGCAGCGTAGTGAAACCAAATATACATATCAGGCCTCGGACTCACTCTGCTCGCTAATGCAGAAATTTTTTCCTTTTGCCTATAAAAAATGGAATATATTTTCAAACTTCTTTGTGAAAATGTCAAAAACAACATAGTTTCTGCCTGAAACATTAAAATTACAAGAAATTAAAATTTCAAAAGATTTGAAATTACTTCAAGGCAGCCCCCTCTGGCACTCTGAGTTGAAAATGTCGGAAATGTTGACCGCGGTGGCGCTGGCTATGCATTGGGCCGACTAGCTGGACAAATGCATGTGATAATGTAAATATTTACACTTTGAGTTTAAAAAAGACGTTTTTTAGTATTTCTACTGGTAATAATGAGGAAGTACAAGAATTTGAGATCCAGTGATGCAGTCAGGCACTAAAAAATGTAAACTTATTATTGTGTCTAAGGATGAAAAAATGATAAAACTGTGGCAAATAGCGATTTTTCGTGATGATATTAAACTAAAACCGGGGGATGCAATCTGTTATAAGCATTTCGACCCTGATGACCATATATGGGAAAGGTTAAATTAAGCTTCAAATGTGCTACATTAATGTATACATATAAATATTAATATTTCCCCATTTTTTTTATTGGAAAAATGGAGATAAAGAGGCAGTCTGATCTATTCTTATTAATTTTTATATTAATATAGCACACAAAGTATTACTCAAATTTATTTTTGAATTTTCCTTTTCTTAAAGAAAACCGTTTGAAGTGATTTATAATTATAGACGAATTATGAAATTTGTACTTTTTAAACATTCGACATAAAATTGGAAACGACAATGAACAATTATTAAGAGTATTAATTTGCCTAATTATTGCATGAACAAACACGTTTTTCAAATTTGAAAATATAGTAAAAACGATTTCCAATTTACACGAATATTAAAAGATCAAAATCATAATAAAATTACAAACTTCTATCGGCTTCCTTTCTTGACTCAATTTTTTACACATTTCTCTATAATCTCAAATGGTATAATTAAAAGGTAATTTTTTTGAAACCATTTTATACTACTTGATTGCAATTGAAGGAAGGACAACGCCGAGAAGAAAAAAGCAGCAAAACTGATTGAAACTTGAGTTTGTAGACACATAGATTTAGCGTTTTATAAAGCAATTTCATTAATGTTTCACCATTGGTATACTTTTTCAAATGTCCCTTTCTTATGCCATTTTTTGCAGAAACAATAACAAACAGTCTTGACTAAAATATAAAAACTCCATGACCAAAACAATTAATTCAATTTTGTTCTAAAATTTGAAAAAAGGATTATAAAAATCACAATTCTTTTCAAGTACTTTATTTTCCATTTAAGTTTTTCGATTTCATCGACTGTGAAAAGCTTTACTTTTCAATAAAGTTATTTTATCCAATTGATGTATTGATCATAATATTTCAAATGCAGTGCAATATTAACAAATCAATGATTAAACTTCACGGAAAAATGAATTTTCATACTATTTCGTTCTCAGGCTATATATAATTACATATTTTTTGCGTTTGTAACTCAAAACAATATGTTAAAAAGTATTTTGAATGTTTAATTATTATTATTAAATAATCACATCATGTTATAATAATATAATTATTCAGTTTTATCAAGACACTAAATAGTAATATCAACATTTGAATAGAGATGACAGAACTTTTATTTGAACTGCCCGCTAAAAAGTGAACCGAATTTTCGTTTAAAACTCGAGCATCTCACATTTTTTCATAATAAATTTTGCTTTGAAAAATTTAAGAAGCTTTTTTGATTAGTGTACTGCAGTAGAAAATTCGATGAAATGTTTTTTATTATATAAAAATTGAATTTTTACTTTTTTCCCCATGCATTTGAATGAATCTCGGCCCAATGAACAATCAGCGCCACCGTGGCCGCGGTCAACTCTCACGACACTTCTAAAGCATAGGCTGGATAGGGAGAGCGAGGGGGCTGCTTCGAGGGATCTTCAAGATTTCAAACGTCTTTGAAATTGTTTAAAATCTTTATTTCTACATGAATATAATAATAAAAATAATATTATAATAATAATTTCAGAGGATATCAATCTTTCCAAGCTTTTCGGGTAAACTTCAAGAGATATTCCAAACTTAAAGATAATTTACGAGATTCGAAAGTATTTCAAAGGAATAAGCAGAGCTATGCGATTTCATATGATCCCTGAGAAAAAGAAGATTTAATAAATGTCAATAGATTTTAGAGCAATAATATAATGATGTTAATTTTTCTGTCTACTGGTCTAATCAATATTTAAATATTGTTTTTTCGAAGTTGTGCAAAAAAGACTCTCTAGCTTCGCTGGGATTCGAACCCAGGTCCCAGGTCCCAAAGATGTTTTTTCACAACTTTGATAAAACAAAATTCAAATATTGATTATACCAGTACACAGAAAAATTAACATCCTAATATTATTATATATGCCTGGTCAAAACCTTAACATTTAAATTAGATTTTAGAGCATTTGAATATTTTAGAGTATTTGTACGAGATTCATAAAATTTGAAGATATTTTCAGAGTTTCAAAGGATTTTCAAATGGTATCAAAGACGTCAAAGAATTTCACAGATTTTGATGGATTTTAGGGAAACTCTGAAGAATTTCTAGAGAACCTTGAGGGAGTAAACAGAACGGAATGGGATTCCAACTAATTCAAACAGGGTTACTGTATGTCATGGAAACCTTCGAAGTAATCGAAAAGTCATGAAATTTGGTTGGTCAAGGGAAAGTCAGGGATTTGGGAAGGAAAACGTGTTAAGTTATCAAAATTTCTATTGAAAATTCTATGAAATTCGGAATCTTGTCTTCTGATCTGCAAGCCAAAGAAACTCTATTCTAAATGAAACAAAGAAAATTATAAATAAAGCACAGAATTTATGGACCAACATAAAAAAAATTCGGATTTTCATCTCACCACTTAATTCGTCACTTCATGTAAAATTCCCTGATGCTTCAAGGAGGTCGAAAATTTCTTCTTCTCTAAATAAGTAACTATCTGAAGCCCAAAGGAACTCTCATGTATTTGAAAACATGAATTCTGAAGGAGCTGTAGCCATTTATAGGCCACCCTTAAAAATTTTCGAGATTCCACCTCATCACGAACTTTGTCATTTAAAACAAAATTCTCAAGTTGTTCCTCGGACGTTGCGAATTTCGTTTCCTTTATAGATAAGGTAAGGAAGCTCTCTTCTGAATTCGAGAAAAAAATAAAAATAGGCTATCATCGGAAAATTGGTATATTTTCCTTTTCACGAAATTTGACATTTTCAATAAAGAAAAAGCACCTGCCCTTCAAGGATGTCAGAAAAATTTTATTTTTTTAGGAAAGAAAGTATTTGAAATCAAGAAACCTTTTTTCGAACTGAAAGAATAAATTTCGGAGAAACTGCAGCCATTAATTGGCACTATCGAAAAGTTAGAGTTTTTACTGGAATCCGAATTTAAATATTCAAATTCAAATAGTGGTCAGAGAAAATCATGAACGTGTCGGGGAAAAATCAGGAAATTTGAAAAATGAAGCTTGGAGGACGCCTTTTTCAAAATTTTTAGGGTATTTAAGAAGACTTGAGGAAAATTTCACACGTTCTCATAAGATATGTATATTGGATATCAGATTTTCCAAATACTGAACCTGTGGATTTAATATTCGAAAAAATGCATGACCCGGAAAAGTTTATAAAGTAAATAATAATAATAAAGTAAATGATCTCGAGGAGTGGGAATTTCGGGATATAATTTGCATTAAAAAGCTAGATATCTTATGTGTATCGAGAGCAAAAGAAAAGGTATGCAAGATTAGAAAGATAGGAAGGATGGTCTCGAAGATTGTTCAGGAGTAGAGATTGAATCACATGTTAGCCAAGAAGTGTGTCTGATCATGAATAAGAGAACCAAAATATATCTCACAAATTATGGATGTTCATCTCCACGGTTACCACACTCTCAGAAATACACTTTCAACGATAAAGTCGGTCCTCTAAACGTTAGAGTAAGATACTTTAAAAGCAGATTCTTTTCACTCCTAAACTATCTAGTTTAACGCTGAAATGATGTCGTCTGAACTATAGAGTCACGCATTTTCATCTTTAGAAGATGATCACTTTCACCGTGAAACGATTCTT
>WSXT02156488.1:0-10157 GCA_011762715.2 Neuroterus valhalla | reverse complement strand
TCCATCATACTGACTATTTGTTGCAAATATTTGTTTATAACAAATAACTTGACATATCAACAATTTTTGTTTCTTCCACCAACCCTTTTGCATCGAACCTGAGGCCTAACGCCACTAAGAAAAATTTTCACAAAGAATTAAAGAAAGAAATGTACAAAATCAACATTTTTTCCGCTTTTTGCAGCTCTATAAAAATTTAAACAAACAAAAATTTAAAAATCGGCCTCGACAGTTTTCTTAAGAATTCGTAGTTGAATTTTTTCAAAAAAGTTTATTGAAAATCTATTAAGAATTGGGACCTACAGGTTATTTTGAACAGCGTTTTTTCATTTCGCCGCACTGTGGGTCGCCTCGCTCAGAGTATATGTATACCCTCCCAAAAGAAGCAAAGCTTCAAAAAGTAAGATAATGTCTTTCAAGTGAAGTAAATAACTGTTTTACAAGGATGTCAAGAAATGAGATTAGGATATTATTAAGTTATATTGACTACTACAGAATAATACAAAGCATATATGAATCCTTAGAAGGTAGAAAAAGAGTGTTTTGACGTAACTTGATGTTGTGCTTCTCAATATTCAGAGGCGACAACGCTGAATAAAGCGTTTTCCAATCCAAAGTAGTAATGAAGGAATATCTAAAAACCAAAGTATCTCAAGAATTGTAACTTAGCATGCAAAAAACTTGAAATATTATTTCACACACTTTCCACGAGAAGTCGTTTTTTGGTGATTCTTTCATAAAGGGTTTTATAGAGGTGAAACCCAGAACTCAAATTGTCTTTGAATAACTTAAAATCTTTAGACAACATTTCGGATCTCATCCTGAGACTTTTCTTACGAAAAGTTATATGAAGAACTGTGAAAGAAGCAAAGTATCATACTCCTCCTAAAGACAAGTTTTGAAAAGTCAAAGAGGAGTTTCCTGTTACTGGCACGCATTCAAACTTCAACAAGTTCATTTATGATCAATCAATGACAACATTATTCAACATTGTCCTTATCCGCATTCCGGGCAGTATGGTAGATATTTTTTCTAATATAGGTATTTAATATCTATTTATTCTTTTTTCAGTACTTGGTGGCGATTCGAAACTGCAAATCTTTATAGAAAAAAATATTGCCAATCTCTACTCAAGTCGTAAATCAATAAAAATAGTGAATCATTCCCCAGTAATTTTTGTTTACTAATCAGTTAGTGTAGTTTTCTTGTCAATTGTTACCGACATTTATTAAGGACGTGAATTAAACGAATTCGTCTGGTGCAAGCTGTTGCGTGCCAGGTAAATTGATTAAGTAGGTAAATATTTCTCGTTCTTCGATTTTGATGCAATAACCTCTTGTTCAGCGTTGAGTCCGAGGTTAAGTCGATGGATGTTGGAACACAGTAGTAGGTTCGGCGGTGATTTTCAAATTTGTTAAGTAACTCCCATCAACAAAAGGCTTCCCAATTGCTCCTTGAAATCGCTCTTTCAATCATTATGATATAGGATTATTCAGGAAAGGCAAAGATTCCTAAGAATGTAGCAGCATTCTTTAGGATGACCCAATCGCAGCAAATACATACAATAATAGAAATAGGAAAACAGGAAGATCAATTTCTAATACAATAGGATTGGACTAAATAAACATAAGTCTAGAAAAACCGTGCAGCTATTAAGTTTAGTTAATTAAATAAAAATTTCGACAAAATAATCTTACATTAATTGAATGGTATTGGATTATTGGATATCCTGTAAAAGTCCTCGAAATTTTTCACAATTCTTCAAAGTCTTCGAAAATATATGTATAATATAAAATAACAAAATCCCTCAAAATCCATTGATATTTATCCAAATCTGTTGCAATCATAGGAAATTATTATGAGTTTTTTAAACTACTCAATGTTTTGTAAAATATCTGGCAATCTTGGAAGTTCACATACAAGATTCAAGATTCAAAATGAAATCTTATATCTTTTTGTATCCTATCCAATCCTATCCTATCTTTTCTATCCTATGAAGAATCAACATGGCAAATAAAATGAACTCTTCCCCTACTTCATCTTCTTAGTCCCACGAACCTTATTCTCCCTCCCTCTCTTTCCCATCATTTCTCTTCTCTTCTGCTTACTTCCAAGTCCCGTATTCTACTGCTCCTTCATTTACCATCCCCTATACTTCCGTCACTCCCCTTACCCGGTACCCTCACTCATTTCCCTCACTTACCATCACTTCCCATCTTTTCCCCTATCTCCCCAACCCTTGCTTCTTCTCACTCATCACCTAAACAGCCAGAAATAGGCCGTCGTTACATTGAACCGAAAAATTTGGTTAATTGAACCACCAAAAAATCTGTCCAAAAGGAAATTTTGGAAGGTGGGAGATAGTTTGTAATAACGTATTAAAAAAACCCAGATCCGTCGCGTACGATCAGTTGAGAATTGTCTTCGAAGCTATGTCAGAGGATACTGATATTTTCGCCAATGGAATAAATAATATTTTAATTGTTTTTCTTCATGATCTGAATTAAATTTAATGCAGTTGATCTTCGACATTGCAAATTATTTGCATAATTTGTAAAAAAGTATACAAATTATATCTTTTTTCTCTAGTTACAATTGACACAGGCATATCGAGCCCTATGTTTATAACTCATTCTCAAATTCGAGCTAGATGAATGCAACCTTAAGTAATTGTCTATTACGCGGGCACATTCTTATTTAGAGAGGATCAAGTCCTATCTGGAAATGATTTATAACAAACTTTTAGATCTTTTTTTCGTGAACAACTTTCGTCTATCAATTTTCTCTCGTATCTTGTGTTGTTCGCCAAAAAATCTAGTTCTTTTTTTTCAATATCCTTTTTGCGATTTGAACAAGAAGTAGGCAACCTATCAAAGAATTATTCATAGCAAATTTGTAGCTTATTATTGAGTTGAGAACCTCTATTTACTTATCTCTCCATTGCTTGGAACGTTTTTCCAACAACGAAATTTCTAACTAACAATTCTATTTTTTTGCAATTTGAACAAGAACTACGCCTCCCATTGGAAAATGATCAATAACGAATTTATAGATTTGTTTTGGGCAAACAACCTTTATCACCTGATTTTTCTCGTACCCTAGGTTCGAGAACCAGACTTTTTTGACCGATGGTTCTGGTTTTATTCATCAAAATAGTTTCTTGGAAAATGCATGAAAAAATGCATAAAATGCATATTTCCGGTCAAACTATGCAAGTCGCAAAAAATTGTTGAGAACCAAAATGATTCATTTTAAAAAGATCTAAAAATTGTATTGCATCACTTTCTTCATAAGATACATGGTTTTTGTTTAAATCGTGAAAAATGTTATCAAAAATGAAAAATTTCGGTGGCGAGTATTGTAATGAGAATGTGTTCCTTAAGGTCAGTACAGACTTATAAGTAAAATCAATTTCCAAAAAATTTTTATCAAAAAGAAAAAAAATCCAATAATCTCCATAAAAGTATAGGTTTTCAACAGTTTTTCAATATTTCCAACTCTGTGTATGCATTACACTGTAGACTGAATGAAGCGCGGAAGAAGCCAAGCGCGAAGCGCGAGTCTGAAAAATATACCGAGCGCGTAGCGCGCGGCGCGCGTCACGTCATTTTTTTCCTTGAAGTTCCTTCCAATGATCAAAGAAGAAGCTATGTATGTATTCAATCCTCATACGATCAGGAACACATTTGTAGCTCCTTTTCCGAAGTCAATATCTGTGCATTTGTTTTTCCTAAACTTATGTCGTTTCACCGAAAAATTAAATGTTTTGATTTTCATTTTCATTTTCATCCATAAAATAAAAACCATTCTCAATTATTTTTTGTGCTGACTTTTTTCATATCGTGCGTTTATTTGGCCTAAAATTTTCATTTTTGATTGTATTTTTGGAATTAGCAAATGCTATAACTCTGATAATTTTTTTTCCGCATTTTAAAAGTGTTACAACTTTTCGCATTTTTGCTCACAATAGCTGACTAACGGACTTGGCCCACAGTTTTCAACGCCTATAAAGTGTTTCGAAGGCTAATAATTTCAAAGAGAATTTTGAGTTTTCAAGGGAAATTTACTATACATATAATTTGAGGTTCTCCAGAGCATTAAGAAGAATTATCATACCATTTTCTTGATTTAATATTTTTTAATCTAAAAATCCAAAGTGAAGTAATATTCTTTAAGTGCAATGTGCAGTATTGTTTATACTTTTATAAAATGAGGGTATACAATATGGTATTATCCGAATTGGCTAAGCAAATTTCAAAAATCGAAACTCTCTTCGAAGTTTTAAATACATCTATAACTTTTATAAAACTTCGTATTAACAGAGATGAATTTTATAATCCTGAGTAGCTGGACATTTTTTTAACTCTGCAAAATTTAAAATATTTCAAGTTATTTGTGATAGAAAATGTTATCTTTCTATATACATATTTACAGTTTCTATTCTACCTAACAGAAGAACAAGTTATTATTTTATTATCATCAGCCGCTCGACAGTGTATACATTTTAAGTATATAGTAAATAATTTTATTAGTTTGTTGTTCACTCCACCGAAAAAAAGTAAATAAAAGTTTTTGACCATCCATACATTTTCTAAAGTACATAGATTTGTTTTATACCTCCGGAAAGTTTTACAAAACTCCAGTGCAGCTTTATTTTGAAATAATAAACTGAAAAATTTATTGAAATTTGTTTAATTTTGTAATGGAAGTTTATACACCTTTCATATGTTCAAAAGCTGGAATATTATAAATACGTCCCCGAAAAAACTCAGCAATCTTATTTCCTCAGAAAAAAAATTTTCTCCGTGGTATTTTTTATTTTTAACAAGAAATTTCCAGCGAGACAGCTTAATTTCCCACTGGAAAACATAAAACAAGATAATTTGATAAGTTTCATAAATATCATTCCAACCAACAAAAAATGAAAATTTCAACTATTTGAGTTCAATAGAAAAGAAACGAATTTTCAACAAAAAAGCTGAATGCTTGATAAAATAGATTAATTTCAAACGAGAAAAAGTATTTTTAATTAAGGACGATAAATTTCCAACTAAGGGAAGATGAACATTCAACATAATTATTGAATGGTTGATCAAAAAGATAAATTTGTAACTAAATGCATGGATCAATAACCCCATTGTCGAATTTCCAACCACTGGCATGGATTTCAATCTGAAGAGACGAATTTTCCATGAGGAAAAAATTTATTTCAAACAGAAAAGGATGATCTTTCTATAATCAAAGATGAATAAATAATAATTCATTCAGAAAGACCAATTTCTAGCAAAGCAGTTGAATCCTCTATCAAAGATAAACTTGAACAAAGTTGAATCTTGGACAGAGCGTTTGAATGTTCAGCTTGAGAACGTTAAAACTTGACCACTCAAAATACTTGAAAAATTACTCATCAACAGAAAAGAAATTAAGATTAGACCAGTTCAATCCTCAACAGAATAGATAAATTTCCAACTTTGAAAACAAATGTTCAAAAACATAGTTGCATCGCATTACCCACAAAAATTGATTTCTAACCGGAGACATACATTTTTGACCAAATAATTTGATTCATAACGGAGAAATATTGAAAACTGAATGCTTTAAATACTTGAATTTCCAACAAAACAGTTAAATCCTCGACCAGATGGATAAATTTTCAACAAGGAAGATAATTTTCAATTGAGGAAGACGAATTTTCAACTGAGAAAGAGAAATTCCCAAGAAAATAATTAAACCCAAATGAATCAATTACAGTCAGCAAACATCAATCTCTCATCGAAAAGATAAATGTCCTACTAAGAATACAAATTCACAACAAAATATAATGATTGTTAACAAAATATATGGTTTACTTTTCTGAAAATTATCAATTTCTAACAAAAAAAGGTAGATCCTCAACTAGAGAGATTTATTTCCAACAAGGTATAATAGTTGGATTCTCAACCAAAGAAATGGACCGAAGTCAAAATAAAAATATTGAATTCTTGACGAACATTGACGCAACATTGACTTGTTACATTGACAAAGCAATAAACAAGTCAAAATTCTGATTCCAATAATGATTTTTGTGGAGCGGAAGGATTACTGTAAGATTTACCCCCACCCTCATCCCCATATGCCCCCTACCTCAAGAAGGAACTCACTCATGATCCACACGTGACTTGTATATAAGCCCCGATCGAAAAGAAAGCAGTCATATATCAACGAAAATGAATCTTACAATCAGTGCCTTCTTCGTTCTTCTGTGTACGGCTCTTTTTGCCAGAGCATTTGCCGCAGCCCCGTCCCCTCCCAAGGAACCGTGTTTTCTTTTACCAAAGGGGGCCCAGTGTAACTTCTCATATCAATGTTGCAACAGTATTTGCCGTAAGTCGTAATTTTATTCTAAACATCTGCCGTATAATTTGGGAGATGTTTATTAAAAACTTGAACTATTTATAATGAAAACAATTCTACGGAAACGCATAAGCCAGGCTTGTGGATTCTAGTCTTCTAAGTCAATCATTTGGCACATTTCAAATCGGTTTACTAAGAAATGGATATTTTCGAAGAAGTGAAATGATATCATATGAGCATTTCTTGAAACTGAAAGTTTCTTGATCCATCTATTCTTTCACCAGAGAGACGTTAAGACACTTTCAAATTATGCAGAGAGTTACATAATACATAAAATAGTATACAGCTGGAAACGTGAAACTGTTATTCTGCAATAATTATATTTAAGTTTTCAATTATTCTTAGCATTATCTTATTATACATTTTCATTAAATAACAGAATATATCTTGTATTGGAATGATATTATCGTATAATAGAGCGTGTGAATTTTTTTGTTTCAGCTGGTATGCACCAGTACTGCACATGAGTTTAAGGTACTTTGTTTAATTTAGCCTTTAAGAGAATATATTATGGAAAAATAAATAGTGAGACAAAATTGGACGATTCTTCTCATTTCGCAACATCCCATGATTTAATGAATATAAGTCTTGTTTCCTACCAAGATGTTTCGGAATTCAACTGAATTCCAGATATTTTCACTAACTCAGATGTTTAGAGATAGAAGTAGTTAAAATACAGTGTCATATTCTAGACGGAAAAATTGGATCACTCGACTCTCTTACTCCTTTGAGAACAAAAAATGTCAAAACCAACGTCAATCAGGGAGAAAAAAAGATTCCTTTCAAAATAGTGATTCGGTGGTTGCGGAACTGCAGAAACTTGTATACATTTTCTTTATTGCATTCTAACCGTCACTCAGGTTTGTGTAATTTGTGTAGAAAATTGCTGTCAGATTTCATCAAAGCACGACGTTTCCAGACCCATTAAATAATAAGAAAAAATAATTTTTACATCGTTGTCATCTGTGAACACGAGATCTTCCAAGCAAATGATCTGATTGGATTGCAAGTTGGTACACCTTTTAAAGGCCTAGGGACAAGAGACTCTTCCGTAAACCATCCATTTTTGTCTACCGGTTCTGGTTCCAACCATCAAAAATTTTTTCTCGAAAATGGAGAATGTAATTTTTTTTGCCAAATTATACGAGAAACGGAACAATTTAGAAAGCAAGAATAGTCTGTCTCGAAATAGCTACAAATTTACTTCATATCATCTTTAGGTTAGGCGCGTCGTTTTTATTTGAATCATGGAAAATGTTATTGAAAATAAAAACTTGCTCCTTCTAAATGGATGTATTCACTCTCGGTATATTTTTATGTTCTAACATTATGAGCACTTGTCTTCCTTCTGGGCAACAAATAAATTTACTTCCTCATGTACGAAGGTTTTTCACTGATAAAAAAATGCATACATTCAATATTCTCCAAGCTTGTGCTGAGACAGAAGAAACTATTTTTACGAAGGTGTCTGTCTGTCTGTAGCCTGTAGACTGTAGTCTGCAATCTATGTATCCGATAACTTTCAAAAGCATGATCATATTGGATTGTGCTTTGGTACAATTTTTCAAAGACAGAAAAGAAAGGACGAGTTTGTTAACCAGCCATTTTTGACCAACGGTTCTGGTTTTATTCATCGAAAAAGCTTTTTGAAAAATCGGAAATGCACATTTTCACTCAAACTATGCAAGGTGCAAAAATATGTAAACCCTCGAATTTATTCATTTTAAAAAGATCTAAATAAAAAATTTCATTTTTCAGCAAAACAGTGCGAGATACGGAAAAAATAAAATTTATCAAAAATGTTCACCTTAAAAAAATCTACAAATTTAACGTTGACTATTTTTCGATAAAACGAATAGTTATCGTTTTGATCGTGATAACGCACTAACACAAATGAAAAATTTCATTTTCCAGGCAAACAATAAGAGACAGGAAAAAATATTGAATAGAAAAATTGTCCATCTTGAAAAGGCCTTCAAGTTTTATCTGAATTATTTTTCAACAAGAAGTATATTTTCTGTTCCATTCGTGACAACGCTTTTTTAATAATGAAAAATTCAATTTGCTAGCCAAACTATGCGGGATGTAATAACTGGTGGCGAGTATTGTCATGAGAATGTGTAACTTAGGGCAGTTGAGCCTTGAGTAAACTAAATTTGAAAGAAATACTTCATCAAAAATGAAAAAAAAATCAAGAATCTCCATAGAAGTAGAGTTTTTCATTAGTTTCGCAATATTTGCAACTCTGTGTATGCATTACACTGTAAACTAAATCAAGCTCGTAAGCAGCCGAGCCCCAAGCGCGAGGGAAATACATCATGGAGCGCGAGGCGCGAGATGCAGATGACGCGCGCCTAAGGTGCGCTCAAACTTGCGAGCCACGCGCGTAGCGCGTCATGGGAATGTGGCCGCGCAGCAGGCAGATTTTTTCTTATAAAAATTCACACATTGTATTGGTGATTCACACAAGGTTATAGAAGTTTCATACACAGATTAATCGATACATCTCGAAAGAGACTAGAAAAGAATATAAATCTATTAAAAAATTTTTCTACTGCCGCAGGAACAAAAAGAAACATAGCTAAAACAAACCTCGTTTCGCCCGCAAGTTTGAGCGCGCCTAGGGCGCTCGTCCGCCGGATCTCGCGCTTCACGCACGATGATAAACTCACCTAGCGCTCGGTCTTTGTACTTCCCTCCATTTGTATATAGAGCTTTCGAAACTCAGAAGAAAAATGTCTACTACTTTAAACTAATGATTGTGAATTCTCTTTTGTTGAAGTTTCTCCAGCTTCAACGAATACATTCTCATCGTGTGTCTCGTGCTGCGCACACAAAAATGCATGCAGACAAATAAACATACAGAAATACATACATACATACATACATGCATGCATCCAGTCATACTCTGGAAATCTGAACATTGAATTCACAGGTTTTAACGACGAACTGGTGTCAAAATTTTTTTTTCAAATTTTAGACAAATCTAATACATTCTCTGATGAGAATGCTAGAATAATCAAGTTTAGGAAACAGCTTTCGAAAATTGAGTGAGGATGCAAGAAACTGTGCTTTGACTTACTTTGGCACATTTTTTTGTCAATAACAATGACTAGTGGCGGATCCAGAATTGAGTCAAGGGGAGGGGGTGACAATCTCTATACATAAACTTCAATTCCGCCGGAGGCCTCCCCCCCCCCCTTCACTCGTGAAACCACCACTGACTATGATAAATAATAATTCTCAATTATTTCAACATCAATAAGTGTAAAAAGTACTACGTTGATGAGAAAAATGTGTTTTTTACTCGCTGATACCGATACCTTTTTGCGAATGTCATTCTCAAGGTCAAAACATCAAGAACTACGTTTTTAAAAAGGAGATTAGAGGTTTCTTTGATTCTTTTTAATCCTTTCATGAGCAAGTTTTTTCTCCGTGTTAAAAACTTCTTCTTACTCCTCCTACCTCAACAAAATCTGCCTGCAGCGTGGGCGCATGCTCATGGCGCGCTACGCTCGCAGCTCTCAAGTTTGAGTGCGCCTAAGGCGCGCGTCATCTGGATCTCGAGCTTCGCGCTCGATGATATATTTCGTTCGCGCTTGGGGCTCGGCTGCTTACGTGCTTGATTTAGTTTACAGCCTAATACATACACAGAGTTGCAAATATTGCAAAACTGTTAAAAACCTCTACTTCTATGATGATTATTGAAATTTCTTTATTTTTGATGAAAATCTTTTTCAAAATTAATGTAAATTAAGGCTCTA
>WSXT02156477.1:0-10157 GCA_011762715.2 Neuroterus valhalla | reverse complement strand
ATGGTTGCCTACAAATGAATAAATGTCGTCTGCGAGAGGGTTTTTTTTATATGCATTAATATTAAAACTCTCGCTCTGTGCTAGCCGCGTTTAACACGTTGACCAGCTATTTCTGATAAAAAATAAAAGAGAAGGAGCATTTTGAAATCTCTTTGGACTTTTATCTTTCAAGACTCAAAAATTATAAGTACGGTTTCTTGTAGTAGGTAGAAAGTGAAACAATTGACCCTCATGATTGTTTTATTTAAAAAAAAATTGTAAGAGTTGTCGCATTTTCAAAATTCGAAAATATAGAAGAAAATGAGAATTTTTAGCGGAACAACGCAAGGTATAAAAAAAAAATTGAAGAAAAAATGTTTCTTTGTCGGAGCCCTCCAGGATGATCTTTACTACTTTTTGAGTTTTCTCAAAAAATCGAAAATTCAAATTTTGGTCGAAAAAAAAATAATGAAAAATAGAAAGATTCATTTTTTGGTCAAACTATGCAAGGTACGTGAAAATATAAATGAACTGAACTTTTGCACCAAAAACAGATCTGCAAATTTGATATAATCAACTTTTTGTGATAGTAGAAGTAGTTTTTGCTTCATTCATGAAAAACCATATAAAATGAAGTATTGAACTTTTGGACAATTGACACAAGCTTAGGAAAAATCAAATCGACAAATGGTATCTACCAGGAAAATATCTATAAATGTGTTATCAACTTCTTTAAAACAATATGCAGTTTTCACTTCAATCAGGAAAAATAACCATAAAAATTAAATAATAACATTTTTCAAACAATGACTAAGGTGGACCTAGAAGATTGATAGAGAAAAGTTATTTCCCGAAAGATATCTGTAAATTTAGTACAATATTTACCATTGGACGCGTATTTTTTGTTCCAATTGTAAAAGATAAAATTGAAAGATGAAACATTGAATTTCTAGAAAAACAATACAACATGTGAGAAAATAAGGAAACAAAAGTTCCTTATCGCTTCGGACAAACTTTGATCGAGTGCGCAGCACGAGTTTTGCGATGAGATTGTATTCGTGCAAGCCGGAGAAGCTTTAACAAAAGAGAAATCACACTTATCAAATTAAAGAAGACGATATTTCACTTTTGAGTTTTACAAGCTTTAAATACATCTGTAGGAAGGTACAAAGGCCGAGCGCGTACAGCGCAAAGCGCGAAATCTGAAAGACGCGCGCCATACGCGCGCTCAAACTTAAGAGCGAAGCGATGAGAATGTGCCCGCGGAGCATGCGGATTTTCGTTTATTATTTTCTCACTCTTAAACTAGAAATCGCCCCATTTTCCTTAAAAGAAGGCTTTTGTAGCTAAAAAGATTACGAATGCGACAGTAATTTTCTCAATCGATTCCGTTGTGGTTAACATAATTATAATATTATTCAAACATTTGAATTGTTATTATTTTGAAAATACTCAGGTTGAAGGTATTGAATTCACTTGACTGAAATCTGATAATATTACCTTCTGAATAAAGAAAGAATTGTATCGATAGCAACAGTGGAACCAGAGATAATGAATTTAACATGTAACAGAATTGGATAAGGCATTAAAATTCACAATGTACGTATGTCCGGAAAAAAAATTTTTTGAACAAAAACCTCGTGCATGTGTCTGTTCATATACAATAAGAACTTCGTAGAAAAATTGAGGATATTTGGAGAGGCGGAAATATTTTTTGGTCCGAATCCGTACGATTTGTAAAAGAATGTCCTCAATACAAAAATGCATAAAGAAAGAATTCCGAAATTTATATTGACCCAACGTAATTTCAATTTGGATTGAGGATTCTCGTTTCATTCTTTTTGATCAGTGCTAACAAAAGATTCTGTTTACTGTTGGCATAACAGAAATATATTTCACCATCCCAATCAAATGATCAATTGTTAGGAATATTTATGTGCCTCTAGGATCGGATGGTGAATTTTCAAATTAGAAAATTGAATATAATTTTTGTGAAACATAGGATCGCCTCCCAACTCTACTGGGAGCCTTCGTCCAGAAATCAGAGCCCTTGGTTTGGATCACAGAGAAGTTATCTAGTTCAAAGATATATTTTGGTGGCGTCAAAGAGACTGCAAATTGAAGAAATTGAATTTGAGTAATATTCTCAGAGCTATTGAGAACAGATTCAAAGAATTTTGTTTGCAGTTCATAAGAAATCCTTCATTATATTATGATCTTATTGATGATTCACATCCAGATTTAAAATTGTTTTCAAGTTACGCTGATGTTTCAAGTGTACCAAGTAGGATAAAAATCGGTTCGTGAAACATATTTCGACACTTTCAGAAGAAATCCAAGAATATTTATCCGGTAAATATCGTTATTTGAACAGTCAAAAAAAGTTGATCGTCAATTGTCTGGTATATTACGTCGAATGTGACGTTCTGATATGGTAATTTCCCACCCATTCATGATAGGCTCAAGTTGGAGGAAACATCTTTTCTGTTAACCGCACAAATAACTGATAACCTATTTCTTCAGAACCTTATGCCACGCGCTATGAATTTCTCAATTTTCCAAAAAAATAGATCAAAGTCACCCTAGTCTCTCAAACTCGCACTATATGTATATAGATCATGTATTAAAACAATTTGAACACCTTCGAGTGGAGAAGAACAGACTCGCGAAAAAAAAATCTCATGGATGTAGGATTCCCCTCCCCAATAGATTAATCAAATAAATCATAAATGTATGAAAAGTCCAGTGCAACCTTAGAATATTTCTTTGTTCCATTTTTTGCGAGAATACTTGAAACTCAGTTTTTTCTCTACATTTAGAGAAGAAGAAGCTTTTGGTTGGCACTTTGTTATTCTTGTTAGCAGTTTTTCCCAAATCTATAGGGAAATATGATGCGATAGCCTTATTTTATTCCACTCGATCGTCTAGTGTTTCATATGTAAACTCTTCTAATAGCGCAAAAAATTAGGATCGCTTATGGTCTCAGACGGCAAACCGAATTCTTTATAATTGAAAAAAATTCGAATTTACGAAAACGAGTTCGTAGAAAAATTCAGTTTTTGTTCATACAGAATTTCTTGTCAATTCATGTTATAAGCGTAGTATTAATAATGAATAATTTTTTAAGTTCCAGTCTATTCATGAAGAATTCTTTCCCAACAGATTTATTGCTAAATGTGACCGATACTTGAATATAGTACTCGTTGATGAACGAAATTATATGCTCGAATTATTTTCCAAGAAGACATATAGTTTTTATTTTATCCGTGGTGATTGGCCTCAAGACCAATGGAGCCTTAAGTGAATTGATTCATTAACTTATATCAAGGAGAAATTTGATAATATCCTAAAGAGTTGAAGTTTCTAACAGGTTTGAAGTATCTGTAATTCTGTACACGCATTACACTATGAAATGAACCAATCACGAAGTTGGAGGACCAAAAGAAGCCGAGCCCGTGACGCGATTTAGAAAAAAATAAATAGAGCAAAGTGAAGTTTTTGCAGTGAAATCGGCCGTATGTACAGGACACCTAATCAAAGTGAGAGACAAAAGTTATCTGCTTCTTGTTTTCAAAATTTTGCTGAAGCAAGTACCTAAGTTTAATTGATATAATACCGCACAATTTAAAGATCGATGCAAATTCAGCGGATCACTCAAATTGTACAATCAACAGTATCATGCCACTTTTCCATTTTTTACTTGTTTAAAATAATACTCTATTTCTGGAAAGATTTATGTCCTCAATTCTCTTAACATTATATGATATTCAAACCGCTCCATCGTAACGTATTAAGAGTCAATCCTTAGAGCGTTGCTCAGGAGTTTCAAATGAATCAAACGAATTCTCATACAGAATGTCAAAAGATCTAATTAGGAATACTTTGATAATTCTGTTGCAAAGTTCTATTTCAATAATTTTGGAATACTTGATTAAATTCTTAAAGAAATTGGCATTAATTTTTTCTTCATTCGTTCATCATGAAAATTTAGCAAGAAAAGGATTCGCCGAGAGTTCGTGATTCATTCAATCGAGTTTCTTTATGAATTACTGCAAGCGGTCCTAAAATGTTCAATTTCGAAATACTCTAGAAGCCCATTAGAGATTCTTCAAGAATACTTTCACGAACTCAGAATAAGTTAAAAATGGATAAATATAATTCTTTTTGTATTTATTATCTATAATTCACAAATTCAATTACGTGATTCATCGCTACTGGCCGCGATAGCGATAACTGATACGTGATACACAATCTCCAATTCACAAGACGCAATCCTCAGATATTTTAACAATTTCTAATTCAGATGAGTTTTACCTCAATTTCTCCCCTGAATGCTAGAAGAGAAGTACTACTCTCTCGTTGGCGATTTTCCTGTCATTTTAACTTCGAGATATTTTTCTTCAGAAAAATCTCATGTTGTTGAGATGTAGAATACTTATGTAAAATGAGAGTCGGTTCCGGACAGGGTACAAAACAGTAAACTAAAAAGCACCTCAAAATGAGAGAGGTGAGAGGACTCACACTTAATTGCCCAATATTCTGGAAAATAACAAAAATTTTCAGGAAATTCGAGATAAGAGAAGGTTTTTCCGTCATAATCATTTTTGCAGAGTATGTCAAACTACTCGTAGGAGCACTGCGACTGTTTCGTGGACGAAACTTGCATTCTTATGATCATTCATATCTCATCCTGATTTCGAGATGCTTTCCAGATGGATAGATTAGATTGAAACTCCTATTTTGTGGCCTCAATTTCTTCAATTTATTTAATTGTATTTTCATTATTTTAATCCACCAAATAATTAAAACTTGACCTTTCCCATTTCTCCTTACAGAATTGAGTTCATCGGCCAGAGTACATGTCCCACCTGTCCCACCAGTATTTGTAGAAGCAAATAATCAGCATTTCACCAAATGTTATTACCTTGATGGATGTGGTTCTAGCTGCGGCTTAAGTCGAGGCTTCTGGGGAGTAATAGGAGGTGAAGGTAGGGTCATCGGAAGGCAAGTAGATGGTCATCGTACTGGAATATATGATAGTGAAACCGGAAAAAGATGTGCTGTAGACCTTACTACCGGAGATAGACGTGGATTGCATGATTTCGAAAGACGTATGGTCAAGCATAGAGCAGCACAGTTGGAAGGGCCAGAACCACACCAGCCATAAAAAACATAGTATGTCTCCAATTTCGGAGATCCTGAGTTATATTAATTGTTAATAATAATAGAGAATACTATTCATATCTTTTATCACTTTCATCGTTATAAAATTTTAATTAACAAGGTGGAACATATTTGAAGTGTATAATAACACAGCTGGGCAAAATATTAGATGAATAAATAATTGAGTAATATATTTTGAAGCTTTCCTTGTTGCAGCCCACAATGAAATCAGAAAAAATATTGTTTCAGTTTATAAATTTTTGTTGCAAAGAACCATATATGTGTGTCTTTAGCTTTTTTCCTTTGTCACCCAACCCCCTCTCTATGTCTCTCTTTCTCTTCAAATTATAGATAAATATTTAAAGCATGGTGTTAAGAGCCATTGTTTTTTACTATAGCTGTTGTATAACGGAAGGAAGAAATGCAGAAAGAAAGGTAGAAAAAAAGAAAGGAAGAAAGAAAGGAAGGACATACAAATATGTATAATGTGGGTATGTATACTTTAAAGGAACATTTGAATGACCATCATCATCTCTTCCGAATGAAAATTGACAAATCAGTTTTTCCCTACATTAAGAGAAAACGAATATATTCGGTGGCTCCTTTGGAGGCTGCAGCCTATTTACATTGTTTTAGGAAAAATTGACGAGTTCTCGTTTGAAAAAATTCGGAAGCGTTACACAATTGCGTATTATATCAAAATGTCCTATCTTTCATGCTAATTGTTTTGATAATCCTCTCCCAATGAGTATGCACAGCTCTTGATAATTTGATTTATTCTCATTGAGCAAGTATTTATTATTATTATCATTTTCTGTTATGCGTTTAATCTCCAATATTCTATAATATGCTGTGAAATTCTGCTAGTCTAGATAATCTTTTGTCTGTTCCGGTCCAAAACTTAAAATTTTACTCTTCGAGTTATTAATCACACGAGTTTATGTCAAACCTTATAACGCGCTGTATCATGATTTATTAGATAGAGGGGAGAATTGAGCACTTTTATAATATTTTGAGCAGTTCGCCTTCTTTGAAAAAAAAAGAAAAAGATATTCCGGTGAGAATGTTGGAGATCATCCCAGATAGAAAAAAATAGCAACCTGTACAGTCAATGATATAAAATTTCATCATATAAGATTCTATCATACTCTGCGCTAAGGCATGTTTTTGTCTATTTGATCACGACTGAAAAATCACAGACAAGAAGGCTGAGAAGGAAAACCGCAATAAATACCTTAAAGTCTAGCAGCCGCGATTTTACTAAAAATATTCGGTTGAAATAAATGTTCTTCTCGATCCCCTACCAGAATCTCAGATTTGAAAAGAGCAAGCATATTAGGAAAGGAATGTTCAAAACTACCTACGGGCCGCAAATCCTAACCAAATCACAAAAAATAATCCAGAACTGTTTGTGATTGGGTTTCCAAGAAACTGACGAATTCAAATTCACAAAAATAATTCATTAAATTTTTTTAAAACAAAATATGACTTAATTATAAGGTTTCGGGTCATGAACTAAATAAACCATATAGAATTTAAGGAGTTTGAGGCATAGCGTTACAAGGCGTTTCATTTTATATTTAGGATACAATTTGTTGCAACCATATGGCTAAATAATTATTTTGCATAATTTATATTGAATCCTTATAAGGCTTTAGATCTCAACAAAATGAATAAAAATACAAATGCAACCCATATTAACCAAAGAGTTTTTTCGGGCGCTAATTTCAAGTTTGCCATTACTTTTGCAACAAAAAATATGTTGCAACGAATTCTTTTTTTTTAGATTACCTTGTATTCATAACGAATTGTATTCTTAAAGAAGAACTATTTTTAAATCTCATTGTATATAGACCAATGTATTCTTATTATTGATTGAGTGGTTTTGAAATAACCTTTTTGGACAAATAAATTATTCGCAAAATTTATGGATTAAGGAGTAAAGTTATTTTTGCTATCTGGTCACCTATTGTGTAAACGTTTCTTTCATTTTATATTACATTTTTTCAATATTTTTTTCGTGAATTCCCTTTGTATATAATTTTTTCCTTTCTAATTATTCTATCAAGTCTTATATATTGAACTTATAAATTAGGAGTCTCAAACTTAGATTTATTTTTTTCTTATTATTCATTCAATACATCTTTTATTTAGTCGAATGGTTGTAATAAATTGTATTTTAAATAGAAAATATACTTATATAGAAGCTTGTTCTTTAAAAAAATTGGGAAAAATGATAATATTATTATGAAGGTTTTGCGCAACTCCATAAAATCGTAGTGAATTTTAAATTTCCCTACAATTTTTACAAATCGCTAACAATTGTTGGTTCATATAAATTACACAGGTGCCATTAACTTTCTTCATCTGAATTTGTGCACCAAGGAACGCTTGCAAATATCTTAATGTTCGTAATTACAATAAAACATTTCTGAAAGTCAAAACTACTAAAAATACCGAAAATTAGGCATTTCAATGCGATCCTAATCTTCAATTGGGTTGCAGTTTTTAAATGCATCTTAAATTGGGATTTGTCAATCAAAACCCTATTGGACACTTTATTAATTTTTTTTTTAATAAAAAGAAATGAAATGACTAAAAATTTTATTATTTGAAATTTGAACAAGTTCCCGATTGGGTTGCAAACTCAACACTACATATGTAGCATTAAATTGAACAATTGCAACCATTTTCAAAATTATTACATTTTTCCACGATGAGACATATTTTTAAAACATCGAGAATCAAAAAAGATAAATAACTGCACATGGCGTATAAACAATGAGGTAGCAAATCTCGCGTTTAGTTCCAAACAATAATTGAAATCATTATACAAGTTTGCAACTTTATTATAATTCTTCCTAAAAGTTATTAACAAAACTTCAACTATTCCATAAATAAACATGTTCTGGACCCTCAAATTAGTTGCAAATTGAAATTTCTTATTGGACGACTAAGTTCAATGTGCTATTCCATTTGCGGAAATATGTATTTTTTTCTCGAGCGCCTATTTCAATAAAATGCTTTTTTTTTTAATATACATGTTCCCGATCTCTGACGGGGTTGCAAATCAACAAAGTTTTAGGAAAATTGCATTTATTGTCAAATTTTATTCTGTTCAGACTGGCCTGTATTTGCAATAGAGAAGAAAACCGTATGACGGACGTTCTCGTCTCTCGACTGCTGGGCCGGTTTCACGCTTACATGTTTGACCAAAGCGGCTTCTACTACTGATTGCCAGCAGATTGCATGCAGTTTCTCTGCATTTTTTTATATTTTTTATTGGCCCCATGTTATATGCATTTTAATCTCAGATTCTCAATCCAGTCTTTTCTATCAAATCTAACAGGGGATTATGTTACATCATTGGATACATTGGTTAGATCATTGAGCTAACAATCGAAAATGTTAGATCATTGATTGTGTGCTATATTACGCTTAATGTGACTTCGAAAAATAGTTTTTTTCAACTTTTTTAAGTTAACCTTGTGGAGAACCGATATCGCAACTCGTTTCATCCTTATCTGGCGCACTGTATTGTCTTATGATAAACATATAAAAGGCTTTGTGGACCTTCGAGCCTGTGCCACGTATACGTGCAAAATTAAAATATCTCAGGAATATAGTTTTTTCCTCTTCACTGAGTTTAGCGAATGATTTACATATGCAAATATTTACACACATATTAAAAAATAATGTAAAGTTTCTGAATGGATGAAGATTCTAATTCAACTTCAAAATATTCATTAGTTCCTCCTTCTTCAATAAAACTCAGAACTCAGTTTTTTCTCTATGTTTTGAGAAAATGAAGCTCCTTGTTGGTTGTTTCTTTTTATCGCTAGGTGTTCTCCTCGATTCTAGTGGTAAATATATTTCTATAATTTTTAACATATTTTTAACAGACCTTATGCTTTATAAGGGTGTTTTTATATTGTAATTACTATTTGGAACTCGATCCACTATTGCCATAACTGATGTGTTGGAAATATTTATAAATATAAAAATTCTGTAATCTGTCCAAAAAAATGATCCTGGCTGAGGAGTAATGCATAGTGGTGGATATTAAACATAATTATTCCCACTCTGCAAAACTCTCTCTGCGTGGGTTTTTTCCTTTCCTTTAGGCCGAGATAACTCAAGAAATTTCACTACCTGGAACACTGTTCGTTATCCGTTTTGTCCTTATTTATTTCAATCATCGTTGCTTTTTCATCACTTAATTTCATTAAAATAATTGAAGCTCATTCTTCTCTCTACAGAAATAAGTATACATGCGGGGGAACATAGAACAGTTTCGGGACCAGTTTTATTCAGGGCAAATCATCCTGCTTTTATTGATACTTATTACATCGATGGATGGGGTAACAATATCGGCCTAACCCGGAGATTTTACGGAATACTAGGAAGTGATGGTTCCGTCATTGCAAGAACTGTGGAAGGTCATGCCCACGGAATATATAATCCTCAAACTAGACGAAGGTGTGCTGTTCACCCGAATACCTTTGAGAGACGGCATTTGGAAAAATATGAAAAAAATATAGTACACCGTAGAGGGCTGAAGTTTGAAAGATGAATCCACGAAAAAAGTTTGAAATTAAAATTATGTTATCAGTTGTGATCTAAAGATGCGTGAAAAGTTTTCACAGTTGATCACAATCTCTTATAAATAAATATTCCTGCGTTGAGAACATGAGATTTTAATCTTCCTCTATTGATTCAAGTTAGGAATAAGCTGAATAATACTTTATTGCACGCTAAAAGACGATTTGTTCAAAAAATCATTCAAAATACAGTACAACAAGAGTCAAATACGTTAATGTTTGAACAGCCAAAATCAGATTTACAATCTTCATACAAAATTGAGAAATCTGATGGCAATATGAGCAGCGCAATTCTCATGATTGTCAATTATTGGCGAGGTATATTATACTCTTTTTTTTACATTCCCATCATTTATGATTGAGAAAGTATTAGAATCGTCTGAAATTTCACATCTTGAATTTTCAACGGATCTC
>WSXT02156466.1:0-10157 GCA_011762715.2 Neuroterus valhalla | reverse complement strand
AAAACCTGTTTTTCGGGTTCAGGGGGTCTCAAAACGTGGACATTTGACAAAAAAAAACGTGCTGTTAGCATTTATTTCAGCTAGCTCTGTTCTGAAACCCAAAAACTAAAAAACCGATCAAATAAGAGGCCTTCTGCTCCGCACACATAAGAAATCACACGCAGCCAGTACCCTTTGGTAACACGAAACCTAACACACGTACGCACACAACAGTGATAGGGTGACACGGTTACGGGTTACGGGTTACATGGTAACGGTAACGTTAGAGTTTTCTTATACAGAATCTAGTGTTAGCATTTAATTTTTGTGACGAACATAGGCTTGTCTGCTCATAAGTGAAGGTGTCCTTATACGAGATTTAGTTAGGCCTTTTGAGGACTTCAGTTATGATACTAGTCACATTGCCTTACTCAATAATAAAGGCAACTAATCCAGGCCTTAGTCAGACCTTATCAATTTTTCTTAAAAAATGCTACGTGATTGAATACTTCTATATATGTAGTTCAATATAAAGAAAATAATTCCATTGCTTGGAGCACACCTGCAAAACTTTTGTTTTTAGTTACTCTATATTTTCACTGTTTCATGAGAATTTTTTTATTCTCGATAGAAATTGGTGCCAACTTCCGTGGCGCGCCTAAAAGCGGACGTAAGCATTGCTCGGTTTACATCCGCCGAGAAAAGACTCGAATGTGATCCCTATTCATGGATTGTTTCTATTCGTGGGTCAATGAACGTCTCGCATTAAAAAAAAAAAGTGAAAATGGTGTTATCTCTTCCTCCTTATAATTAGACTGACACGCTCGGAAACTGTTAGCTCGATTGAACAAGTCAAGGAATGCGCTCACCCACGCAAGTAATCGACACTGGCGAGGTCATAATCCCGCGATAGAAGACTTTCAGTTACAAGATGATGGTACCAGTGTGCTGATGATGATAAATTATAAATCTTGCCTTTCGAATGCGATGAGAAGCTAGACAAATCAACTTTGACAAATCTAATATTCAAATTCAGACACTTATCATTTCGGAGATTTTATTTCTTAAGGATGTACACTACGTACAGTTAGTCTCAAAATCCGATAATCTTCATACTGATTGAAAAAATTGACCAAAAGATATTTTTTGATAATTGTTGCGTCTTTTGAGGTAATAGCTGTGATTCAGAAAAAATATTTCAGGTTGCAATTGTTTATTTATCTCTAAGCCTACTTTATTTCCTAATATAAACATATAGAATTCTAATCATAACGCAATTTGACGGGATAACTGAAAGATGACGAGCGAGCGAGCGAGTGCACGATGACTGATCGAGTGTTTGAGCGTTTTTAGTGTTCGAGCGAGAGAGAAAGAGCGCAGTCTCATCTCATGCTACTTATTCTTACTGTAAAATTTTATTTACCTTATTCTCCTGTGTGACTCCTGTTTCCTTTTTCTGTCACTTCTCTTCCACCACCTTTCCCTTAACACAATAATTCTTTCATTGTATCTCATTCGCTCCCCTAGCTTCCTCCGATTCCCTCATCCACTCCTCCTCCTGTCCTTCCTCCTCAAGAATCCTTACCATTTTCTTTCGCCAGCTTCCTTTATCTTCCATTCCTCTCACACATCCTTCCCATACATGTTCACATGTTTCTTCTTCCCATCCATATATTCTGCACTTTCTTTCCTCCTTTTCTTCTCAATACATCACTTTCCTGAACTCGCTCCCCAATCTTAATCTTGTCATTCTCGTCCATCTCTTTTTTCCTCATCCCTTTTCCAAATACTTTATTATTTCTTCCTTTTTTATTATCTCGTACCATTTATTTTATTTTGATTCCTTGATCCTTCACCATCTTTCGAGTTCTTGTCTTTCCTCATCTTTTTCCTCTACTTCTTCAAAGTTCACTCCAATTTTATCTCTCATATTTCTATCCATGGAGAACTCCTTTCTTCCTCCTATTTCGTTAACTCAATCACCCTTCCTCCTCACCCTTCTACGCCCTTCAAACCTTCTGCCCCCAACTCTTCTTCCTCTCTTTCCCTTAGCTTTTCTTCACATTTCCTTGCCCCCTTTTCTGCTCTGATACTTAATTAATCCCTTTGCGTTTCCTCTTTCACCATATATCCAGGTGTCCTTCGATCCACTCCTAACATCCATCTCACATATCGCTCCAGTAACCTTTCCATCTTTTTCCTTTCCTTGCATCTCCTTATTTCTGCTCCAGATCCTGGAACTGGCCATACCAGGGTATCAAACAACCACATTCTTATTTTTCAATCTTCCTTGAATCTTCTTTTTCCTATTCCCCATGCCTGCTTTATTACCCCTACCACTTTTTTTATTATTTCTCTCATATGTGCCTTATGATCCCCATTTGCTTGCAAGGTGTATCCCAAATATTTAAACTCTTTTACTTCTTCTACCTTCACTCCCTTTCATCTTTCAGTCCATATTTTTTTCCTCCCCCTCCTTTTCTAAACCTCATTATCTTCGTCTTTCCTACATTCAAAACTGGGCACAGAGGACACGCTTCTCTCACTCCTCGCACCAACCAGAAACTATCGCCTTCTTGATCGGCTACCTGTACCCTGCTTTTTGTCTCACGGAAAATTTCTGAAACTCTCTTTATCATACCTTTCCTTATACATTTTTTTACCATTACTTTTTCTATCCCTTCCCGGTCCAGAGAATTGAACGCGGCTTTTAGGTCTTCGAACTTAGCTCTCATTCCCCCCTTCTCCCTTTCAATCCTCCTATTTATTATATGATTTACAATGTATATGTTGTCCATTACACCCATTCCTTTTCTAAACCCCGTCTGACTTCTTTATTTATTCTCTCCGATAATATCGTTCCATACAACTGTGGGAGGTTGACATTAGCGTTACTTCCCAATAATCCTTAACCTCTTCTCCTTTGCCTTTTTTCAATATCGGTACTCCTGTTATGTCCTCTTCCTCGTCTCTTCCCCTTCCCTCTCTTCCACCCTTCCTTACTTTATTCTCTACCCTCCTAGCAGATCCATGAAATACTTTTTCCATTCTACCATCTCTATTTCCTTGTTTACCCTTTCCCTCCTTCTTCTCTCTCTTTTTACTACTTTCCAAACCTCTTCTTCTGTTCTGACTTTCTCCGCCTCTTCTTCAAACCTTCTTTTTCCCTCGTCTCTTTTCTTATCACACATCTCAGAATATTTCTTCTTTTTTCTTCTATATTCATCTTCACTACTTTTTCCTTCACTCCATCTTCTAAGTTCCTTTCTCACTTCTTTCTTTTTTTCTTTACATTCCTCATCTCATTCATTTTTGTTCTCTCCCCCCACTAACGTCTTTCTTACTTGTTTCCTTTATCACTCTTTTTATTTCTCCTGTCATTATTCCCATATCTTCATCAACATTTCCTTTTCCCATTTCTATATCCTTTGGCTTCTCTTTTGATTGCTGTTTTACTTCTATTGACCAATCCCCTCTTCTCGTTCTTCTAACGTTTACTTCCTTTTTACCCGTATCTTTAGTATTCTTATGACCCTTTAACGTCAGTAATAATGGGAAGTGATCAGAATCTATATATTCTCCCACCTCTTGTTTCTTGACCTTCTTTGTTACCTCGTCGTCTACTATCACATAGTCAATGACCGTCCCCTTTTCACCTCTCAAACGTGTGTATTCACCTTACTCATCCCCCTCTATATTTCCGTTTATGATACATCATCCCATTTCCTCTAGTCAATTTAACGAATTCTTCCCTTTCCCATTGGATTTCCCACCTTCCCTTTGGATTTCCTTCTTCGTCCTTATCCCCATTCCCTCCTTTATCTCCTGTTCTTGTAATAAATTCTTCTTCTATTACAAGCTCAATCTCCTCCTAATTTTCTTTCATCAGCTCTTTTACCTCTTAAGATTCCTCCTGCATATCTCCGTTCACATAAACTCCTACTCCCACTATCTTCCATCTCTCTCTTCCCATCTTTATCACATCTACCAATAATCCTCCCTATATCTCTATATCCTGGTTTACCCTTTTTCTCCTTTCTCTTTCTCTATTCACTACTTTCCAAACCTCTTTTCCTGTTCTGGCCTTCTCCGCTGCTCCTTAAAACCTCCTTTTTTCCTTGTCTTTCTTCTTATCACACATCTCAGAATAGTTCTACTCTTTTCTTCTATATTATTCTCCACTGATTTTTCCTTTCCTCCATCTCCTCAGTTCATTTCTCACTTGCTTCTTTTTCTCTTTGCATTCCTCATACCATCCATTCTGATTCTCTCCCCCACTAACGTCGTTCTTACTTGTTTCCTTTGCCACTCTTTTTATTTTTCCTATCATCATTTCCATCTCTTCATGTACATTCCCTCCTCCCATTTTTATATCTTTTAGCTTTTCCTTCAATTGCTCGTTTACTTCTATCGTCCAATTCCCTCTCCCTTTTCTTCTCACCTATACTCCTTTTTTACCGTATCTTTAGTACTCCTATCACCCTCTATCGCCAGTATTGATAAAATGGGATATAGATACATATATTCTGCTACGTCTAGTTTCTTGACCTTCTCTGTTACCTCTCCGTCTACTATCACATAGTCAATGACCGTCCCCTTCACCTCCCAAACGTGTATATTCACCTTCCTCATCCCCCTCTATATTTCCGTTTACGATAAATCATCCCATTTGCTCTAAGCATTTTAACAAATTCTTCCCTTCCCCATTCAATACCTTGTCTTTGGATTTTCTTCTTCGCTCTCCTCCCCATTCCCCCCTCCTTCATCTCCTGTTCTTTTAATGAATTCTTCTTCTATTACAAGCTCAATCCCCTCTTAATTTTCTTCCATCAGACCTTCCATATACTTAGATTTCTCCTGCATAGCTCCGTTCATATACACGCCCACTATCTTCCATCTCTTTCTCCCCATCTTTATCTCATCTACCAATAATCCTCCCTAAATCTCTATATCCTGGTTTACCATCTTTCTCCTTTCTCTCTCTTTATTTACTACTTTCCTAACCTCTTTTCCTGTTCTGGCCGTCTCCGCCTCTCCTCCAAACCTCATTTTTTCCTCGTCTTTTTTCTCATCACACATCTCAGAATAGTTCTTCTCTTTTCTTCTATATTCATCTCTACTACTTTTTCCTTTCCTCCATCTTCTTAGTTCCTTCTTCACTTCCTTCTTTTTCCCTTCACATTCCCCATCCCATCCTTTCTTGTTCTCTCCACCACTAACGTCTTTCTTACTTGTTTCCTTTACCACTCTTTTTATTTCTCCTTTCATTATTTCCATCTCTTTATTACCATTTCCTTCTCCCATTTTTACATCCTTTAGATTTTCCTTTAATTGCTCTTTTACTTCTATTGACCACTCCCCTCTACCTATTCTTTTCACCTCTACTCCTTTTTCAACCGTATCTTTAGTACTCTTATCACCCTCTATCGTCAGTATTTTTAAAAAAGGGTTAAGAATACCATATATTTTGCTGCCTCTAGTTTCTTGACCTTCTTTGTTACCTCTTCGTCTACTATCACTATATTTCCGTTTACGATAAATCATCCCATTTGCTCTAAGCACTTTAACAAATTCTTCCCTTCCCTATTCAGTACCTTGTCTTTGGATTTTCTTCTTCGTTCTTCTGCCCATTCCCTCCCTCCTCTGTCTCCTGTTCTTGCATTGAAATCTCCTCCTATTACAATCTCAATCCCCTCTTTAGTTTCGCCCATTATCTCTTTCACCTCCTAAGATTCTCCCTGCACATCTCTTTAACATACACTCCCACTACCTTCCGTTTCTCTCTTCGCATCTTTCTCTTCTACCGATGATCCTTCAATTTCCTCCTTCATTTCTCTCCTATCCTTCTCTGCTAGAGATTCCTTTCTTATTCCCATAACCTCTCCTCCTATTGCTCTGCCTTCTGTCCATTGTTTTTGCTTTACAATTGGGTGTTGATTGAAATTCGAACTTTCATTGCTTATAACAATTACAATAATTATGATTTACAAAATAGTGTTTTCAATAAAATCTACCCAAATAAAACTTTAGAGAATCCTTCAAAGAATGAAATGAGACCCTGATTATTAGGACTGTACAAAAATGGTAACTTTTTCCTAACGAAGAAGCAAAAACTAAAACTCTAAATAAATTCTGATAAATAAACAATTTAAACCTGAATTACTTTTTTTCTGAAGCACACTTCAGAAGCCTCCTTCAAATTACGCAGCAATTATTAATAGATATATTTTAGTAAATTGTACAACTCATTATAAAAATCATTGGATTTTGAGATTGACTGTACGTTGAGTACATCCTTAACTAGCATTATCATTCGCGGGCTTCGCACGTGTTCAGTTTCTTCTTTGAAGAGACAAGACAGTTTTTTTTTGCAATGGAATGTTTAATTATTGCAATTTGAAAATAGGTGTATTTTCAACTTAATAAATAATTATGAACCTTTAAAGATGCATTTCCAAACTAGTGCCGCAGCCAGGGACATAGTGGGGCCAAATGAGGTGCCCGTGAAAAATTACCTTTCAGCCCAAACTACTCTATAGATCCTAATTTTCCTTTCCTTAAATGGAAGCCTATGGAATTTCTAACAAATTTATCAAGGCATATTTTTTTAAGAATGTGCAATTTTTTGCTATTCAACAATGAAAATTTAGAAAAAAAAATATAGAAAAAATTTCGACGATGTCATTTGTCTTGAATAATGTTTAGCAGCATCAGAAATTTGGAAAAAATTTTACATTTTGAATTTTGTTCAAACAAAATTATTTAACGGATGCAAAAAAGTGTTATTTTGCAGTGTAAGGAATTCCTTGTTTTTTCAAATCATTTTCCGATATGTTAATGTTAACTCTTGGTATGATACTTGTTAAAAAAAGAGTTTCTTCTATTTGTTTAAACAAATTATGTAAAAAAATTTATTCTTCTATCATTTTTCAACATATGAATTTCGTTCTCTTATAGAAATAAACTTCTAATGTTTTGCTAGTGGCTTTCTTTAGCTATTTTTCATTATATTGCACAATTAGTAATTGTTCTAAAAATGTACTGACAAATGTATAATTTGGCTAGGTTTTGGTAGATTCATTTTGTTACTCCAATACAAGCAATCGAACGTGTATAACCAACGGGCCTTCACTGCTATATGTTTTGCTGTTAGACAACAATTAATCATTTTTGAACAAATTTATTTAAACATTATTCCGAGACTGTTTTTAATGAAAGAACCAAATTATTTTTGATAAATCGCAATTTCATTTGGAACAGCATAAACGAACAGAGAGTTTTTATACATTTTTGATCATTTCGACTGATTTTTATAAATAATTGTAAAAATAATAAACATGTCCTGCTAGATAACACAGTATCATATCAAGAAGACCTTGCTTGAAAATTTAAGTCGATTCCATAAAAAATAATATCGTCTTCCCATTGGAAGAGCCCCTGAATAATTTGTTTATTTTAAAGTTTGTTTATACTCATGATTCATTTGTTTAGTACATTTTTAACAACAATTACTAATCGTTTAAAATAATTAAAAAACATCTATGGAAGGCCACTAGCAAGACATTAAAAATTTAAAAATCTGAGAGAACGGAATCTATATGCTGAAAAATAAAAAAATAATAAATTTGTTTATGTAATTTATTCGAACAAAAAAATATCATTTTATTTTGTAACCAAGTATCAAATTAAGAGGTATTTTTATTATACCTGAAGTTGATGGAAAGAAACGAATTGTTTTCACTGAATAATGACAATATTATTCATTTGTTAAATTATTTCGTTTCAACGAATAACACTTAGTACCTTGATTCAAAGAATTGCACAACAAAGCTATAAAATAATAAGATGAGATATTTATTGCCCTTCTTGTTGGAAAAACGGATCAAATCTATTTGAAAATGCCGAATTCATGCATTTGTTTACATAATTAACAAATGGTCCGTGTTTTTCACAAGTCGTATAAAAATTTCCTTTTCTTCAGATTTTTACATAAAAACACACATATGGAGTGGGTATATATCATTTTTACTAAAAATCTATATTTTTCCATTTATTTGTTCATAAAAATTGTAAACAATCTCGCAAATGTCTTATACTGCTAGACATCATTCAAGACAAGCTTTCCTACTGATATTGTGCACTTTCGCATAAATTGGATAAATTCACACAAAACAGCATCTTCCAAATTTTGTATTCGTTATTTTTTTAATTTTCTCTGTTAAATAAAAGAATTTTTAACAAGTTTTCAGGAAATATGCCTCGACAACTTCGTTAAAAATTCCATAAGCTTCAATCTAGAATTTAATTGTTTTTTCGAAAAGAAACTTTTTTTGGAAATGTAACTTTTCAGTTGATTATTAAACTTTTTTTTTGAAAATTCTTCAAGATAGCGTGATTTAGTTCTTGAACGGTAGGGAAATGGTATTTTTTCCGGAAATGCAACTGTTTTCAGTTTAATAATTATCTTCTCTGTACTAAAATTGAATAGTTTTGTTAAAAATGCAATCACAAGGTTGAACACCCAATTATTATGTTGAAAATGTATTCATTCTAGAAGAATATATTCATTGTGGTAAAGATTTACCTATTTTGCAAAAGTCATTTTTTAAAATGGAAACTCAACTGTTTCGATGAAAGTGCTTCTTTTATGTTGGAAAAGTAGTATTTTTTGTTTGAAAATATCACCATTTTGTAAAAATAATTCTTTCTGTTCAAAAATTTAACTATTTTATCAAAAAATCATCTTTTACCGTAGGAAAGTGGTATTTCTTGTTTAGGAATTCGATTGTATTCAGGTAAATAATTAATTTTTATGCACCGAAATTGAACAATTTCCTCAAAAATTTATTTACATGGTTCGAAATCCATTTATTTTGTTAAAAATGTAATCCTTCTCGAAAAATATAATTATTTCGTGAGACATAAGAATATTTGGTAGAAGTAACTTTTTTTCTTTAATGGTAAGAAAGTAGCATTTTTTGTTTCAAAATCCAATTCGTTTGTAAAAGTATTTTTTTAAATAAGAATCGAACTGTTATGTTAGAATTTTATCTTTAATTGTAAAAAACTCTTATTTTCCATTTTGAAAATCAACTATTTCTTTAAGAATGCAACTGTTTTTAGTTAAATATTGATTTTTTTTGTTTGGAAAGCAACATTTTGTTACAAATCTAATTATACTATTCAAAATTCAACAGGTTCTTTCAAGTTACCATCTTTGATTGAGAATTGAAATGTTTTGTTACAAATTCTCTATTTCGTAATCAAAATTCATTTCTTATACTGGAAAAATCTTTCCTCTTGTCAGAAAATTCAACTTCCTTGGAGAAAATGAGTTTTTTTTTTTTTGCAAATTCGATTATTTTTTAAAAATTCGTCTCTTGAGCTTGAAATTCCCATTGTTTATTATTTGAATAAAAATTTTCTCATCGAAAATTATTGGTCATGTGAAAAATCGCCCTTTGCTTGAAAATTCTATGGTTAGGTTGAAAACTAAAATTTTTTTGTGAAAAATTATTTTGTTTAGTATTTACATTTTCTCAATGGCCGATTTTATTAGAGTTGGTCTCAGTTGAAAGAGTTTCTTTTGTGGTTCGTCCCATTTAATTTTCAAGTCATTCGCATTTGTTTATTAAGAAGAAATTTTTTTTTTTTTTAAGACTGACATAAAAAAAAGACCGATCAAAAATGATTTGATCAATAGTAGCTAAAAAGTGGATAAGAAAATTTTTTGAATGAAAAAAAGACCACTCCAGAAAAAATAGGTATCGAAAATGATTTGAACAATAGTAACTAAAAAGTCGAGAATGATAAATTAAATAAATTAATACTTTTAAAATGCCTACTTTTTTAGTTCACACATAAAATAATTGTTTAAATCTCGCTGTTTTTTAGGTCGAGGACTGTTCTGCTTCCGCAGACAAAGTTTTTATTTATTCTTTAAATTATTTTATTGATTTTTATACTTGCATAATAATAATAAAATTGATTTCTTTAGTATTTATTCTTTTAATTATTTTATTATTTAAAATTTTGTTATTATATCATGTTATTTATTTTTGTAGTTAATGTATTTTTACATTCTCATTCTGATTGAGAAGTTATTGGTTTTATGTAAAAATTGACTTTCGCGGATTTGATGAAATCTCCACGTTTTGAGACACCCTGAGTCAGAAAAA
>WSXT02156455.1:0-10157 GCA_011762715.2 Neuroterus valhalla | reverse complement strand
GCCCCTCTGCCAGTCAGCTTGTAGCGCAGCAGGCTCAGGTTTTGTGAGGTAGCGCTCCCTCTAGTCTTTCCGTGCAGCTATCCTACCAAGGACGGGAGTCAAATTGAGCGCAGTCATCGAGACTGAGTGTGTCATTGGAGCGAGCGGTGAGATTATAGCGAGTAGTCAAATTAAGGAGAGGGGTGCGAAGGGAGCGAATGATGCGACAGATGAGATGATAAATTTGAACCTAAGTGATCTCACTAGATCAAATCTCGACTCGATGGCTGCTAAATTGAAAAACGGTAATTCCCTACCCCTAGTCACAAGGTCCAAAAAAGTAAACTTAGATATACCTTCAGTATTAGGGACTCTCAAGAAACATGAATCTAATTTGAGGGAAATTAAAAATATAATAAAAAAATGTTGTGATTCTCAATCGGAGATTAACAAAGCCAATAATGAAACAATTCAAATTTTGGGGTGCGAAATTAAAGAAAATAAAAAAGAGAGATTTGAGATGAAAGCTCAATTCGAGCAATCACAAAAAGAGCTCGAAGCACAAACCAGCAAGCTGAATGAACTTCAGTCTTGGCTGGAAGGAGAAGAAGTGAATGATGGGAATTTCAATGGGGAGGAAAATGATAGAGGTTTCGAGCCGGGTGCGAATGCGATGTCTGAAGAGTACATCACGAAGTTAATCAGACAGCAATGTACTAATTTACAATTAGCTGATCAAACTAGTAAAAATAAAATAAATTCAGAAATTGAAAAAGTAAAAGAATCGCCAAAATTGGAATTTGTTAGCAAAAATAATAGTATCAGACGTGATCATAAACTAAATATTACCATGAAATATGAGTTGTTCTATGATTATTATTCATCCGAGATGAGAGCATGCGGTTTATTGCATATTATAGATGAGAAAGCTAATTCTGAAGTAATCAATGAGAAACTTTTGGAAGAACAAAAATTCAAAGCTCGAGACATTTTAATAAATCATTTGGAAACAAATTATCATACAAAAGTAATCAATCTTCAAAATCCGACTGAAATCCTGAATAAGCTTAAAGAAAATAAAAGGTGCGAAGTAAATGTAACTTCACAGTCAGTACGAAAGCAACTTTATAATATGCATCACGTCATAGGAAAGTCCAAAGCAGCTGAATTTTGCGAACAATTCGAAGAAACAATTAGAAATTATGAGAATTCTCCAGGCTCGAGTCCTTTATCAGAAGACGAAAAGAGAGATGCGTTCTATAGTGCTGTTATGGTGTCTGTTCCTTCGATTCAGACAGTAGAGTTTGTTTCAAGGAGCTCTAAAGGCAAAGGCATTTCATACGAAGAACTGAAACTCCTGGTTCTTCAGGATGAAGCAGCTCGTGCTCATGGTAGGAATTCGGCTGACCAAATACGCTCAGAAAATTATGCAGCAAGAGGTGCGAATATAACAAGGCGTGAGGAATCTGAGCATTGCTTTGATTGTGGTGGTTATGACCACATTGCCCGAGATTGTCCTAATGAAGGGCAAAAATTATGTTATAACTGCAAAAATACTAGGCATATCAGCCGAGACTGCAAAGCTCCCTCAAGCCACTCTGGAGAGCGGGGACGGGGCTACAAATATAATTCCAATCAATTTCACTCTCGTAGTTACCGAGGTTCAGGGCGCGGGCAAATGCGGGGATATAAGAGAAACATAAATGATGAGTCGAAAGAAAGTATGGAAAAAGCTAAAAGGGGAAAGTTTAGAAGTATAAGAGGCAGGGGTAGAGGAAATTACCGTGGACGAAGTTCCAATTATGGGAACAACAAAAGTGTCTCCCAACCAAATCAGCCGAAGAGTAATAACTCTTCAGGAGGAAACAACAAAGGTGAGCAATTTCATGAACATTTAAACTTTGAAAATATTGTAGATGTAGAAACGCTTGCTGCTAATACAGGTAATGCAAGCTTGGATGAATTCCTCCCAAAATTCTTAGCAGATTCTGGTGCGACAGAACATTTAACGAACTCTAAGATTGTCTTCAAGACATTTAATTATTCTGATCAAGGTGTGATAAAATGTGCCAATAAAAATCATTCAGCAGACTTGAAAACGGAGGGAGCGGGCAATCTCGAAATAGTTTTAGAAAACGGAAATTTATTAGAGATAGATGAAGTCATTCTTGCTGAAGCTCTCAAGGAAAATTTATTGTCATTACGAAAATTTGCTGAAATGGGTCTCGCTATTTATCTTGATAATGAAAAAATTGATATATATGACCCTATTTCAAATGAATTGTTCATATCTGGCGTTTATGATCGTCCATACTGGATAATTGAATTAAAAATAAACAATAACAGTAACAATGCAGAATTCCCTATGATAACAAATAAACGAATACTTGCAAATTTAGCTGAGGGAAATTCTGAAATAATAAGATATGTCACACGAAGCGTCACTGCAAATGATAGGTCACAGCAAAGTTCATCACAGCAAAAACAAATTATTTCTAATGAACATTTAGAGAGATCACGATCTAATAAAGTCAGCGAACAGGTAACAAGTGCGATTATTGATTCTAATGTTGACAAAGAGAAAAATACTAAATCATATGAACACTCCAATTTTGATATGACAATATGGGATCGGGTATTCCATGACGTAGAAGAACTACCTATTGTTGAAATATCTGAGGCGGAGTCTCCTTTTACAGCAGAAAATAGACAATTTATGAAGAACAACGTCAGGCTTGGCCATGCCTCATTAGCTTACCTTAAGGCTCTACAGTTGAAATCCCCTGATAATAAAGAATTGAACGATGCGTTTTCCGATGATTCTATCATGGATTGTGAGGTATGCTTAATTTCTAAACTTAATAGGTTGTCTTTCCCGTCTATGCGAAATCGTGCCACTGCCCCTCTTCAAATTATCCATTCGGATGTTATGGGACCTATTTCACCTGCTTCTTATCCTAAAGGATACAGATTCATTTCTGTATTCGTGGATGATTATTCCCGCTTAGCCATGGCATATCCCATGAAAGCGAAAAATGAGACAGGAAATTGCTTCGAAATGTTCGTGAGGAGTGCACGAAACTTGTTGGGGTACGATGCAAAGGTGTGTTATCTAAGATCGGATAAAGGTACCGAATTTACAGGAGGTTACACGATAGAAGTCCTAAAAAAAACTAGGGTCGGAGTTACAATTAGCTAGTCCAGATACGCCACAGCATAATGGAGTAAGTGAACGCTTTAACTTAACATTGCAAAAGAAAATAAGATCTTATATGTATGATGCGAAACTGCCGGAACATTTATGGGATTTAGCTCTGACTGCTGCTGTGTACGCATACAACCGTACTCCACATAAATCGAAAAATATGATCACACCATTACAGAAATTCGCTCCAGAACATAATTTTAATATCAATTAGATAAAAAGATTTGGGTGTGTAGCATATATCAAAGTTCAACGTAAAATAGGTCCGAAATTCAGAGCAGAAGGACGGCGAGTTATTTTAGTTGGTTACACCCCTACAGGATATCAATTTTTGAGACCAGAAGACGGAAAGTTTTATGAAAGTAGGGACGTACGATTCAATGAAAAGTTAGTTTACGGTAACAAGTATGAGAAGGATTCTATCAAAGATATGCCACCAATTGACGAGATTTCAAATAGAGATGAATGGTTCGTTGAGTTCGACACTAGAGACAATAAAGATACTGAACTGTCAAAAACGGAGGGAGTGACGGTGCGTAAAAGAGGTAGACCAAAGAAAAATGTAATAAATTCAAACATTATCAACAATTGCGAGTCCCCTCAGCTCATAGAAAAACCTATTCTTGATACTAGTTTCTCAAATTTGCAAATTGATGAGAATCCTAAGGCGAATGATCAATTTCCTTGTCCCACAAAAGACCAGGTTACGCAAGAAGTAGATTGTTTAAACGATGAGGTTTTTCATGCTTTACTAAGCGAGATAAATTCTGATCCTTCAAATTATAAAGAAGCAATGAGTTCTAAAGAAAATCAAAAGTGGCAAGCAGCAATTAATGATGAGTTAAATTCTATGAGTAAAAATAGAGTCTGGAAAATTGTAGAAAGACCATCTAAAATTAAAAATGGACAAAAGATCACAGTCATAGACTCACGATGGATCTTTAAACGTAAAGTAGATGCCGGCGGAAAAGAGAGACACAAGGCGCGTTTGGTGATCAGAGGGTTTAAAGATACAAATATTTATGAGTTGAGGGAGACTTATGCTCCAGTTTCTAGGTTACCATTGGTACGTGCAGTGCTCGTTATTACGAATAAATATGACTTTGATTTCTGTCAATTGGATGTGAAAACAGCATTCCTAAATGGTGAGATTGATGGAGAAATATACATGGAAATTCTTGAAGGCACTGATTATTCTGAAAAAGATAGAAGAGAAAAGGTGTGCAAAGTAGAACGCGCTTTGTATGGATTGCGTATTAGTCCAAAAAGATGGAATGATAAGTTCACTGAGGTAGCTTTGGGCATGGGCCTGAAAAATTCGGATTTAGAACCTTGTCTTTTTATCTGGAGGGAAAATGAAAAATTATTGATATTACTCCTATATATCGATGACATATTGATGGTTAGTAATGATAAGGTCAAATTGAAACAAGTACAAGACAATTTAAGCAAAACATTTGAGTTGACCATTTTAGGTGAGCCAAAGGAATTTTTGGGAATACATTTGAGGCGAGATAGAGAAAATAGGGTAATTGAATTAAGTCAAGAGAAATATGTAGAGAAAATCTTGACGAGATTTGGCTTTGATGATTCGCACCCTAAAAACACACCAATGGTTACCACACAGGTTGCTAATCGTGAAAGAAAGCTCAGAGAATCAGAAATCAGTGAAGAAATTTTATCTGATACTAGAACGCCAGAAAATGCTCCTTATAGAGAAGCAGTGGGGAGCCTATTATATTTAGCAGGTGCGACTAGGCCAGATATTTCCTTTTCTGTAAATTTATTAAGTAGGCATCAAATCAATTCCACTGAGAATGATTGGGAAATGGTGAAACGTGTTTTCCGTTATCTAAAGGGTACTAAAAATTTGAGTCTAAAATATACAAGTGATACTAATGATATGCAAGGATATTCAGATGCTAGCTTTGCTGATTGCAGAGGTTCTCTCACAACTAGTGGATTTTTGATTAAACTGTTTGGCGATACAATTATCTGGCGAACACACAAACAAACATACGTATCATTGTCAACTAGCCAAGCTGAATATGTAGCTATGAGTGATGCGAGTAGAGAAATGCTTTCTCTTTACAACTCCCTGAAATTGATTCTGAAGGACTCAGAACGGTTACTCCCTATGATTATATGGTGTGACAATAAAGCTACTGGCGTGATTGTTGAAACAAATGGAGGAAATAAATTAAGACACATGACAGAAGTCAAGGAACATTTCGTAAAGGAATGTGTCAGGAGGAGGCTCGTTAAAATCAAATGGATTAGATCTAAAGATCAATTAGCTGATATTTTTACGAAACCTCTCCCATTTGATCAACATAAAGAATTGGTGCGTAAGATTATGAATACAAATAACTAATTTATATGTTTCTCATCTTATTTTACAGGAGGAAATTAAAAGACTTGACGGTGTGCTATTTTGACGCTCCTGTATGGGAGGAGGCCTGTTATGTTTAGGAAAGCATTCGGGAGGGAGTGTTGGAAATTTGGTACGCCTGCTTTCCGGGCCTCTTCCCTCTCTACGTTCCGTATTTTCGGGGTTGGTCCCTGCTTGCGCTTGTTGCGCTGTTGCAGTTGTGTGTACGAAAACCTTAGTACAGAACGGACGTGTACTTCAAAATTCTATGTAATAAACAAAGGAACTATTTTAATCTGAAGCATAGATTTTGGTGTCTTATTGTGTGTTGTGTGTTTACTACCCATCCTGAATTTCATCACTAAGTATAACTTTCCCTTATCTCTTCTTATAAACATATATTTGAAAGTCGTATGTGTAGTAATCGCCATTGTGTCCTGACACTTGCGAGCAAGATCACGCCATCCATCGGATAATTTTTTTGATTAAACGTTTACAAAACGTTTCGAATACGGTCGTAATTTCGATCCTTCAAAATTTTACTTCGTAAACGTTTCTCGAACGTATCTCAAACTTTTTTATACGTTCACCAAATTTGTTTCAAACGTTTCGAAAACGTTCGAGATACTTGTGGAGTTTGGAGTCACCCAAACTGTTATTGTTCGAACTTTTTTGGAAAGTCGTGTTCACTTGAGAATAAAGAATCAGCTAAAGTATCCAACTTTTTTTAAACGTTTTCAAAACGCTTTTATCACCGAAAATTCGACCCGTTTTTGGTTTGCCAGAAAAATTTTGAAAATGTTTGCGAAACGTTTGTTATTCGGGAGGATTATCAGGAAAACGTTTAAATATCCTACGTCATTAAAACAAAACTCTTCAGTTTTGAAAAGCATCAAACAGGTCAGGAGCGAATAACAGTCAAAGTTCGCGAAAAATGTCGAATTTTCGACCTTAAAAAATTTAAAACTCAAAAAAAAAAGAACTTGACGAGATTTTCACTAGAGCTACTTATAGCTATTTATTTATAGCTAAAAACTCAATTTTTTTATAATTGCTTGGAAGTTTGCAGTTGAAACCTAAGGTAATACTTTCATGAAAAAACGATGGGCTTAGTCGGATTCAGCGGTTCGAAATTCGTTAAAATAGTGTCTTTTTCCTAGGAACATGTTAATACATGCGGCAGCATTTCCGACTCCCAGAGTGATCCTTGTAAATCCGGCACTAAACTGTTCTCAGTTCTGGAAGTATACGACGTAAGTTTCCCGAAAGTTAGCAGATGGATACTCTTGATCATCATGAACAAGTTTCTCGCTGACTGTTATGCACTTTTCGAAGATTTTCTTAATGTTTTTTCAATCGGAAAAGTTCTCTCCGAACTCAGCGCCGATTGCATACTTTCAGGGGCTAGTCTGCCCGGCTCGCGTGCGGAAGTCGTTATTTCATCCGGCCCTCCGATTATTTCAATTATCATAATGATAATTAATAAATATATAATAATGATCGTAACTATTTTCATGAATAGTGTAAAACTGAATATAATCGAATACTTTTTTCCCTTAAATAAGCACTGAAATTCAATAATACAAACTTGTATTGTAGTTAGCAAGACTTTGCTCATAATAGAGATCATCTTTGGGAAGGATTAGGTCTTCCAAATCCGGCTATAGAGTGGGATATCACATGGATACTCAGAACACTCAGTTATCAAGTTTGTTCGTTCCGAGGAGACAACGCCGGAAGCAGAGCCAAAAGCTGCTTCAGGGGAGATAAACTGGTTGTGGAATGCAAAGCAGATAATGGATAAGGAAGAGGACACTAAGGAGGACAGAGAAGTCCTTTAAATTTTCGTTAGAGTCCGATTCCACAACCCACCCACGGGATATTCCACGCGTGATAATGTGGCCTGCCTTCGCAACTCTTGCCTAAGAACAAGGTCCAAGTTTTCACAGGTTCGCTTCCACCTAACTCCCAACAAGATTTGGTTATTAGACTGCGGCCCTTGCAACTTTGAATTATGCGTGTTTCCCAAAGCTGCTTTGGTTTCTACGAGAGTCTCAGAATCCTTAGGGAGTAATTCACTGATTAAGATTTCGAAATCTAATCTCAACTTGAAGCTTTTCTTGATTTTTCTTTAACCTCTGCTCAGGAGAATTTGGGGAGGTAAAACTTTATACTAGAACAGAGAAAAGGATTGATTGAGGATCAAATTAGAATGAAGAAACAATCTTATCCCCTTCCATTGAAGATAACGTACCTGATCCTCTCATGATTATATTTGACATTTTCGTTGTTCAATGTCTCTAATCATTCATTAGGATGCTTTGATTCTCCTGCTAATGAAGTTTTTAGCTTAGCTGCAAATATTTCCTATTCTCCTTCTATTCCTTTCTTACATCACCCGGTTGTCATCAACCCCTTTCTTTCTTCCATTTTATACAGTGATCCCGCGCATGATCGCATGTCACTTTTACCCACTTGAACACTTTTTCATTGTTTCTTCCATCCTTTTAAAAAAATGGCTCCATTCACTCCATTCTCTAGTCTCCATCCAGCTATTTCTCGTCTATGTCCCTTTTCCTGACCCTCTATCCAGTTTTTTTGATAATTCTTCTCCTTCTTTTACTTTAAACTATTAATTGTACCATCAATTGCACCTTGCGCCATCTTCTTATAAGATAATTTTGCACATATAAATCATCTATCACTCTCATACCTTTCCTGAATCCTGCCCGATTCAGTGCAATTATTTCCTTCAGTTATATTTTCAAATAACATCTCTGGAACACTTAGAACATATTTCTCTTATAATACCAGCATCAGCGTTACCCCCATATAAGCTTTAACTTCTTATTCCTTCCTTTTTTGACCATTACCACCCTCTATTCCCCCCCTCCATATTTCCATACTTCATTCGGTATTTCATCTATAACTGCTGCTTTCTCTCTTCTACTGACCCTATCGCAGTCTCTTTTTTTTCCTTCTGATATTCTCTCGAATTACAATTTCCATTCTTCTCCTTCTGTGCTGACCAATTACCTTTTCCTCCTCTTTTTTATTTTTTATTTCACTTTGTCGTTTCCAATTTGTCACGTCTTGTCCCCTCTACTGTCACAATTGGTGGAAAATTGCCAAGTCAATTTACTCCCATATTTCGAGCCTTTCAACTTTTTTCCTTACCTGATCTTCAAAAAGAACGTTTGATATTACTTTTTACCATTTCTTCTCCGTATGAGTGTAATCTTCATCTCCATCACTCTCAATGTTCCTGTAAAAGGCAAGCTATCACATTCCCCCCAATCTACTAAGTATTTTTCTTTCCTACGAATTCATTACTTTATCTTCAGAGTTCCTAGTTCCGTCTCCTCCCTTTTTTCATTCTCTTTCACCGCTTTCTTTTGTTCTTCTATTAAAATTCCCTCTCATAATGAAATTCACACCTCCTGCTTTTCTTTCTATCAACTCCTATAAGTTCACAGTTCCTTTCATATATCTCTATTCTTAGTACTTTTACTACATTTCACCTCTTATTGCGTTTCTCAGATTTGTCCTTCTTTTCTAGTTTTTAACCCAGGTTCTACAGTCTTTTTGCTAATTGTTCTCTTACTGCACCAAATTCCCTCATCTCTTTTCTGAGTTCTGTCATTTCTTGTCTAATTCCTTGCTGTATTTTTCCCCATCGTTCTCCTGCCTCTCTCATCGCACTTACATCACCTCTACCATCATTTTGCGGGTTTTTTAATTTACTCCTTTCAACGTTCTTCTAGCCTAATCTCTACATTCACTTATCCCCTTTTCCTTCTTATCATGACTTCCACGATTATCTTTTTTCTACGATGATCTCCAACGTTTTTGGAGTTGATGAGATTGCCGGAATTCTCCTGTGTCCTCACTGCTTCCCTGTTTTACCTCTCTTCATCTCTCTTTTCACCTCTTTTCACCTCTTTCCACCTCTTTTCACCTCCGTCTGATGAATCCTTCAACTTCTCTCTTTCAAAAGTTTCCCTGTATTTACACCTTGCTTTTTTTCTTTTCTCTTACCTTACTGTAGCCAGAACATTCCCTTCCCCTCCTGAGACGTTGAGAATGAGTAAAGTATGTGACCCTCGTTATTCCTGCGGTGAATTTCAGGATAGTTTTTCCTCTCATCTCTGCTTTATGGGACTTTGGGAATGGAGATGGTATGTGTTCCACGTTATTCATGTGATGAGTATCATAAATACCTCCCTGCCCCTTCCGCCTCATGAGACGTTCGAAAAGAGTAAGGATGTGACCTACGTTATTTCTGGGCTGTTCATGGGGGTACTATCTTGCCCTCCCCCCTCCATGTGACGTTGGAAACAAGTATGGTATGTGACCATCGTTATTCCTATGACAAGTTCAAGGATTAATCTTATCCTACTATTCTTTATAGGGCGTTGTAAATAAAGATGATATGTGACGTTCGTTTTTTATGTGACCAGTATGTGACCTTCATGCTTTCCCTCCCTGTCCTTCTTGCTCAAGAGACGTTTGAAAATAGTAAGGATCCTGCCTTCTTTATTTCAGTGACAGGGGACTGGGAGGCGTGGGTCCCTCCCCCCCCCCCTCGCATGATGCAGCACG
>WSXT02156444.1:0-10158 GCA_011762715.2 Neuroterus valhalla | reverse complement strand
TACCCATATAAGGTTTTTAGGGTCGCTGATGTTGAAGATGAAGTCGAAAATCCAGAATAGTAAATGCGGATATTTTCTAAAATTTGCCGTTTATTTACTTGAAAATGAGTATTGAAGGGTTTTTTGGGTCGCTGATTTCGAAAATGAAGTCAAAAATCCAAAACTTATAATAGCGGACCCGAAATGGCGGTCATTTTTCTAAAAAACGACTTCTCTCATAAAAATGTCCGCCATTTCAGTCTGCCATTTTGAATTTCGGATTTTTGACTTTATGATCAGAATCAGCAACCCGGAAAACCTCCTTATACTCATTTGCAAGTGAATGCATGGCAAATTTCAGAAGAATGTCCACCATTTTGGGTCCGTTATTGTAAATTTCGGATTTATGACTTTATTTTCGGAATCAGCGACTCCAAAAACCTTATATGGGTACTTGAACGAAGTGAAATATCGAGATTCTGATCTTTGGCCTGCTTTTTGGCCTGCTTTTTGAGATTTCGAATCACTGTACCCAGAGAAAAAGTAATTTTGGCGGGCAAATCATTCAACGCAATCTTAAATGTACAAAAAGTGTACAAAATATAAAAATACTACATCTATGTATTCTGCATACCTCCAGCAATATCCTCCATACCTTGTATGCACATTTAAACACTCGCATGAAAAATAACAGGCACTTATGTCAAGGTGACTTTTACGGGCCGTGACAGCATAACGTCGAACGCTCGAGCAAGGTTAACTTTGCGTGTTCATAAAACCAGAATGGCGTGGCATATTCCTCTTTCCGTTGTAAACATTATGTAGGGGTGCCGCCTTTATGAAAGTGAATGAAAATAACTCAAAAAATCCAGAGTTCAATTTTTGATTTTCGGCCAGCTTTAAAGGCCCTTCGAACCACTGTGCGATGCACAGTGGTCTGAAACGGCAGAAAAGCTGGCCAAAATTAGAATCGCTCATAGAAGGACTCCAAAATGTATCCATTATAGTTTTCGAGATCGGGAAATCCAAATCTGCAGTCAAAATTCCAAAAAACAAGATGGCGGACCGGTTCTTTAAGAAGTCACACGACACTCGCGAAAATTTCCACTCACGGGTTTTTGAGGTTGAGGAATTAGAAATCTGCAGTCGAAATTTCGAAAAACAAGATGGCGGAGTCAAAATGGCGGACTAGTTTCAAAAAAAGTCACACGACACTAGTGAAAATTTGTATTGGACTGCAGATTCGAATTCCTCGACCTCAAAAACCCCCGAATACAAACTTTCGCGAGTGTCGTGTGACTTTTTTCGAAACCGGTCCACCATTTTGACTCCTTCATCTTGTTTTTTGGAATTCCGACCGCAGGTTCGAATTACTTGACCTCGAAAACCCCTTTATGATTATTGTTTACCGTGTTTGAGTGGTAAAAGTATGTGTAATGCGGGGGTACATTCCTACGGGGACTGTAGACGTGCACGCAAACACGCTCACGAATAAATTTCATTGTTATACAGGGGGTACGTAGGGGTACACAATTTTTGGATATTCTTAATCTGCATACTTATCCCCAAGTTGCAAAATGTCCAATACAGGTGAACCGAGTTGAACTGAAAGTGTAGGGAACTTTTTCGGCGTTCATTGTACTTTTTCACACGTTTCGCAGAAAATTTTTTTTAGGCCTCACATGCAGCACATTGTGTATTTTCAATTCTAAAATAACATTGAAAAGTCTTTCAACAAACCTGCATCTGTATTTTCCATGTTGCGCGCACAAATTTCAGTCTTTAGGAAACTGTAACAGCGTTTGGAATGTGGTGTTTGTTTTGACGTTTCGGAGCACACTTTTCACGGCCACTCGAGCAGCTGACTTTGGAGCGTTCTCTACATCCATAAAGGTGAACGAGCGCTCTATCTTTTTCACGTTAAGGTGCACACACACATTCTAAATGAATTAGTATCATCAGATTGGGATAAAGAAAATCTGCATTTTTCGAATTTTGGCCAGCTTTTTTGCCGTTTCAGACCACTGTGCGATGTGGAAAAGGGTCCTCAGCGCCGGGCTTTGTGAACAGTGCGCGCAAGTAGGCGTGGTCAAGCGTAGTCAGACGAAGGCCGTTGTGGATCAAGGAATTCTTCATGTATCATAGATGAAAAATTGGCACCTATTTTTCTTATGGCGAATGCGGATGAAAATCATAAGCCTGTTTTGAAGATTTCAAAAGAAACTTTTTTGGAATATCTGAAAATCATGTTCTGCGAAGCGGATTCACCTTATCTGAATGAATTTGATATAAGGTTGAAGAGGATTGATCAATGAGGACTTATGTCAAGGTGGAATAATGAGCTCTTTCCAGACTACATGGAAAGTTCAATAATTTCCAAAGAAGAAGAGATCACTACGGAAAGTATGCTGTTGCTTTATCTTCTCTTAATCCTCGTTTCAGGATATGGAATTTCATTTTTGCATTTCCTGGAGAATGGCTGATCAACTACATCGTGAATCTGACTCGTCACAAGATATCACTTTGCTAATTCAAGATCACCCCTGGACTAGAATGACCAGGCAAGTACCTATTATTCACTTGCACTTTCGCAAGTCTTTATTTCTTTTCACTTAGAGTACAATGAAATTCCAAAAATTCAAAGACTGTCTGTCAAATGTCGGGCATTTGTGAATGGATCTGATGAAACTGAAAAGGAAAACGTGGGCTACTAGAATTTGATGATCGTCAATTCTTTTTTGTTAAGGGCAAATGGTAGTAAGAGACGAAGTCATAATTTGAACTCGTAGTGTATTTTTTCACCCTGCTTTTTGAAGTAAATTACATTCTAGGTTTGAACTTTTGGAAATTGAAGAAAATATATTAGCCGACCGCTGTCTGGCTCCTTTGTCTTTCTAAATTTTACGGATAATCTGTTTCTCATCAATTATACAAATCTAGGCTGGAGCAGACGACAGACGGTTCACATGCTAAATTGATGAATAAGAGATTATCAGCAAAAATTGAAACGTGAAAGGCCCAGACAGCGATCAGCCAATTTATTTTCTCTTATTTTCCAAAGTTTTACCCCAAATATTACTTACTTTGAAAATAAGCAGGCGGAAAAAAATGCACTACGAGGTCAAATTTCGACCATGTCATAGGATACCACTCATCGCGTGTCTTGTGTTTTGCATTCAATATAAATTGGTCCAAAACGTGAACTTTCCTATATTATCTTTAATTCTAATATATTAAATGTTTACTATTAAACTCATATGCATCGTTCCAAAGCAGCTTGTTCAGATGATGCAAAACAAAGCATAATTTTTTTCCATTATTACTTCAATATTTGTTATGATATTACAATTCATAAAAAGAAATGATTTCGGAACAAATGTATTTTAATTGTTTTGTTTCTATAATGATCAAAATTCTTATATCATTCTGAAATAAACAATTTTTTTTCCTAATATTCTTTTGTATTTCGTAAAGGCAGTTCTACTATAAACCTAAATGTTTTTTATTCTAATTGTTGTCCCTCACGATTGAAACAAAAACTATGCTTCGCATGGATAAACAGTGTCGGAAGAATTTGTAATTTTATATATTTTAAGAGTGAACAATTTTGTTTCCGGATATTTTTTTCTATCTAGTACAATTTGGCCACAAAATGGATTTTTTTTGTTTCCAATATTATTTTCGCCAGTAAAACAAAAACCACGTGTCCCATCAAAAACTGGTGAAATACAAATTTTTCGATGTTTTTGAAGTAAACAATTTTGTTTCCTCGTATAGTTTGGGGGCAAAATAGAATTTTTTATTTTTAATATTATTTCTGCAAAAAAGAAAACCTTTCGAAATGGTTGTAGATAAAGGAAACTTCCCGTTAACAATGGTGAAATGCTCCCCTCCGGGAAGGCCAAAATAAACTTGAGCTATCTTTTTCACACTATGAAAGAGGAATTTTAAGTTGCAATGCGAGACCTGATGGCCATCTAGAAAACTAACCAACATGGTTACCTATGGGCTACACGTAGAATTGTTTACATGCGTGATGCGCTCAAATAACGCCATTATAATTAATTTTGTGTCAGATTAATCAGGTAGAAGTACATAAGAAGTTTATTAAGTTATTATAAAATCTGAAAAATGGAATTCCCCTTGAACCATAGAAAGGGAAATGATACTCGCAAAGGCATTGTGTGCTGTGTTGTCAAATGCTACTCCAAAAAAAATTTCAACACTAATTTGAGTTTCCATAAAGTACCAAAATTTGGCAGTGGTACTGTTACAGTGGAAAATTTTGTTGGAGAAGATTTTTTTTGATAGACAAATATAAAGTTATTGCTCGAATAAAAAAGAGAATTATTATCATGATCATTAAATAAAATCTATGGCTTATGCCAGGTTCGCAAGTGCAGTCGATGACAGTGACGGACACTTGTTTATTGATGTTACTGTTATTATTATTATCACGAAATATCGCTCCTTCACCTTCGATTATGTTTCTGGAAGACGACAATGCAACATCATACTTACACAATGTTTTAAGAGAGAGTAGCAAAATTTTTATCACATTCAAAGTATACAGCAGCACCTCTTTGCCCGCGGTAGATGTTTTCTTTGACATAATTCTTTGGTTCATACACGGAAGAAAATGATCGACAGGAAAGTCACGAACATGTAGCTAAGTCTCGGATACGAGAAAAGATTGTAAGATCATCATGGATTTTCATCAATAATGTACAAACTTTGATAAATAATTCACGAACTCGGAGTGATGATCCAAAAACGGTTCACCACTTTTTTTTCGTAGGTTATTCGCAATAAAATAACAAGTATTTCGAGAGCAGTACGCAAGAGCTTGTAAGATTTAGAACCAATATTTCATATTTGTCATTTTCGGTTATTCACTTCTAACGAAAGCGGGGAATTAAGATTCTCGGTCGCAGAGAATTCGGGAACTCGATCTTGAAGCGAAGTGCGTGCTTGTGTTAGCGCATCTGTGTATCAGACGTTCGAGCCTGCATTGTGTTCTGTGTGTGTTATGTTTCCGAAGTGCCTCGGCCCCGGCGAAAATGATCCTAGAAGCTGCTGGAAGTACGAAATTTTTTCGGGACAAATTGAAATGATTGAGTACCTATTCACATTAGATCATGTTTATTGGATTAACTTCATTCTAAAAAGTTCGAGTTCAGATTCATAGATTGCACTGTTAAATTCATGCATTAATAAATAAAGGAATGGGTTTCATTGGAAAATAGTTTAAATTTGTGAGTTTCCTCAATATAATAATACCTAAAAGATATATCGAAATTTCACTCGTGATATATTGGAGCCTCAAAGTGTTTAAATATCAGACACCTATCGTGGAAATTTTTGTTTATTATTGGCATTAGGGCCCATACTTCTCATTCGTCATGATGCGATTCTTATTAGAATCATTATTTAAGAAAATTATCTAAGACATTTCGATCCCGTATAGGGAACAGAATTCAATTTGATTTAAATGAATTAATTTCAATTTTGATAAATTCGAAAAAAAAATCTTATAACACATGATGTAAGACTGTACACTAAAAATATGAACTCAAAATCTCGCATTTTGAACTTTTCTTTAGAGAAAACTTAAGATAGTATTTGTGTTGTCCGCTAGGGACTCCTAAACATCGAGTGCGTAGTAGAAGAATATTAGAAGAAGAGAGGAGACAAGATAAGTCTCGAAATTATTTTGTTTCAATTTTCGTCCTAATGATATAGGCCGATAGCCTATAATTGAGGACCATTAAGAAGGCGTCGATCAACACTCATGTTTTCTAAAAACAAATTTGAGTGGAAAATTCCTAAACGCCTTCTTAATGGTATAAGCGGCGAGCTTGCTTTCACCCCAAGCCATGATTTACTAAGCCGTTCTATTGTTTGAGTCACGTACTGGCGCGTCAGGCCGGCGTTTGTACCGATGGAAAATTTTCAAGCGCGTGGAGGAGCGCCGGATTAATACGGAAGAGTGGCGTGGGCAAAAGTTTTCTATTTTCTCTCCAGCGGATCTTAAACTTAGAGATCCGCCTAATGATTTATTTTTGTATTTTGCGTACCAAATCCAAACTCGCGCCATTTCAAAAAAGGCGGAAGTATTGTTGTGTTTTCTAACCGAAGAAGAAAAACGGCCTGCTTAGATTTCATAGGAAAGGTACACGTAGTTCAATTCAAGTTAGCGTAGGGAAATTGTAAATGGTAACTGAACTATACATTAGATTTTTGAAGCGCTTCGACTCATAATATCTCTAGTGTCATTTTGAAGTGGAAACGGTAATTTTAGGACTTGCGATATGCAAGCATATTGGTCGTAATATATTAGTTTAAGGCTTAATAATTTCAAATGAAAGTGTAAAATTAATAAAACTGTATTAAAATGGCGCGAGACTTTCGGGGTTGGAAGAAGGTAGCACGGAGCATGGTGTCCCCACCTCTCCGTTGTTACTTCATTGCTGGAGTCTAGACCAATCAGCGAGCCGGCAGCCGCTCCCTCCTTTACTTAAGCTCCGAAGCTGCCAGCGCATAAATACCGGTACCCACTGTAGTAACGGCACTCGCGTCTTGGTCCTTGCAACAACTGGGTCTTGCCACTGTAGCTCCAGTAATAAAAGCACTGAATACAAAATAAATTTCATACTCTTCTTCCATACCCTGCTTCCTACCCTATCCTCCTGCTCTCTTCAAATTTTCGGGCTGTTGGGTTTATCCCTTCACGGGGATCTTCGATAGCCTGCTCTCCTCTCTCTTCCAAATTTTCAGGCTGTTGGGTTTATCCCCTTCACGGGGATCCTCTCTCCTTTCTCGCTTAAATTTTCGGACTGTTGGGTTGATGCTTCTGAGAATCGCTCCATGACGGATAAAAAGTATAGGTTTCTGATATTTGAACACTTAAGGCTCTCCATATAACATTTCACGTCCAATACGTTGCGAGTGAAATTCCGATATTCCTTTCAGGTATTATTATACCCAGGAAATTCACAAATTTTACTAATTTCTTCAGAGTTCCCGAATTCTCTGCGACCGAGAATCTTCATTCCCCGCCTTCGTTAGAAGTGAATAACCGAAAACGACAAATATGAAATATTGATCCTGAATCTTACAAGCTCTTGCGTATTGATTTCGAAATACTTGTTATTTTATTGCAAATAACCTACGAAAAAAAGAGCGGTGAACCGTTTTTGAACCATCACTTTGAGTTCATGAATTATTTATCAAAGTTTGTACATAATTGATGAAAATCCATGATAATTTTACAATTTTTTCTCGTATCCGAGACTTAGCTATACATGTTCGTGACTTTCCTGTCGTTTATTTTTTTCCGCGTATCTGTTGCCGCTCGAGCGAAGGTAGAATGACCGTCAAGAAGAAGTAACGACGAAATTTATTTTCCATATTCCAGACTCCATTTTTCAGGAACTGCTCCTGAGTTTCTAAGTTGATTCCTATTCACAATGCTTACGTTGTATCTCGTGAATACTCGTGATTCCTCACATCATATTTCCAACCGACATTTCAACAGAGTTCCGTGAATTTGAATTTTATCCCTTAATAGAATATTCGTAAGTAGTTTTGCACTATCCTAATAATCATCGTCGATTATACTACAAATGGTTCGTTAGTATTATAATTTGATACTTTTCAATATTTCAGAATTTTGTCTTGTATCCGAGACCCAGCTACAAGTTCGTGACTTCTCTGTGGATTATTTTTTTCCGTGTAATAAACATAAGATTTGTATTTTTTATTATTGACCAGATCCCTGATGTAAAATGAACTTCTAGGGCAACACCACACATGAAAAGCAATCTTATATGCATATGTACATGTACACATATATAAGTAGATTTATGCATTAAAAAATGTGGGTGCAATAAGCCTTCCGAAGTTGTTGACCAATTATGCATTAAATATTTGATTTTTGAATATACGAGTACGGACTATGCTGTTTGTTCCAGATATTTCGCACTTGCTGAATTTTTCATGACTAGTTCAATGTTATCTCTTGACTTATTATGCTTGGTTTCTACGTAGTTTTTACCGTAGAATCTACTGGTGCTCTCAGTTTCAGCAAAAATGTGAACTGTAAAGAGTTAAAGGTCAAAAACTTCCCGAAAATTCGAAAAAAGGAGCCCAGTGAAAATCGACATCTTCTATTTGTCATTGTATACGTCATAAAAACCATACATTTTCAACCAAGAAAATTTTGTGCAGTCACGCTGTGAGTGCTATTAATAAAACTTGTAATTTAGAAATTACAGGATGAATAGAATACTCTAATTAAAAAAAAATCATTTTTTTACATAAATTTAAATAGTTGAACTTACAGTTAAAGAAATCAATTTACGACAACTACAAAAACAACAGGTTTCCAAAAAATAGTTCATTTTTCAACCAATGTGATGAATTTTCAAATAACATGAATCACACAATTACACAAACAAAAAGTAATTATTTTCAACCAAAACTGGTACAGTAACATTTTTAGTTCAAAAATCCAATTTCAAAACAAGCATAAGTGCTTCATACTCAAAGAAAGAATCTTTGACTAAAGGAGTTGGATTTTCAATAAACAAAAAAACTAACTTTGAAATAAATTATTACATTTTCACAAAAAATGATGGAGAATCAAATGAAATTGTAAATGTTTAACTGAAGTAGTCGAATTTGAAACCAGAAACGGAATAGTGACATTTTTTGCTTGAAAAATGAATTTGAACCAAACATAAGAGTTTTTAACTGGATGAATGTTCAACTAAAATGAAAAATGTTTGACTGCATAACTTGCATTGTCAACCGTGAAGAAGAATATTTACTTCCAAATATAACGATAATTTTCTAAAAAAAATCGATTTTTCAACAAAATAGGTGAAGTTTCATCGAAATGATGGAATCTTCAATTCAAAAAGACAAATTTTTACCGAAATGTCAAATTTTGAACAAGGAAAAATCAACTTTCCATGAAAAATAAACAGTTAAATTTTCAGTTGAAGTAATTGATTTTTAACCAATACTGATGAATTTTCAGGTACAATAATGAATCTTCAAATTAATAGATGAGTCGTAATCAAAAAGATGAATTTTTGACCATAAAGGTTAATTTTTTACAAAGAAAAAACTTTCCTCGATGTACATGGATCCTCAAAGGAATAGTTCCATTTTCAAAATCAAAAATCCATGTTTAACAAAATACTTGAATTTCCACCAAAAAAAGATGAATTGATTCTTGATAAAGTAGTTTTAATTTCAACCAGGAGTGAACTTTGAATTGAAATAATGCACATTTAACAAGAAAATTTGATTTTCAACAAACAAGTTTAAATTTCAAACAAATAGTTGATTTTTCAACTAAAACAGGAGGAATTCGCAATGGAAAATATAAAGAAGCTTTCTATAATATTTCAGAAATATTTCTCCTTCAGAATAATACTTTAACTCTAAAGACTGCTCTAAAGACTACTTTCTTTATCTGAAATTAGGAAGGGAGGACTTTAAAATTGTGAAAAATTTTGAATTGAAGGAACGATTTTCAAAAATTCCTCTCTTCTGAATGCGAAATATAATTAGTTTAAAAAGTTCCTGTTCCATGTTCCATTTTTCTTTGGTTGGCAACATAATGAAGATTTATTATTAATATTATTATTATTAATATTTTTATTATTAATATGTAAAAATTTCCTGTTCCAAGTGAAATTTTACATCTTCATTGAAACTCCCTGTCCTAAAATGAAAACTATAATTATTTTCTGAAATTCCCTATCATCAATTCGAGTATCAAATTTGAGTCAGCTAAACAAATTTCACAAAGCAACAAATTTGCAAAACTTTTTTCCTATAATGAGAAAAAAATTCTTCCTCTCATGACGTATTGATACATTTAAATATTTTGAGAATCAGATTAAAGGAACGTTATATTCTTTGAATCAAATAGTAAGATCTCTTTTTGATTCATAAAATGAAAGCTGTCATTTCTCGTATTTTTTTGTTAGAATTTTTAATAGTCTAGGTTGAGTGAAGTAAATGCCTGGTTTTTAATTCAACTAGCGGTCATTTCCCGGGTAATTTCCCGGCCAACAGAATTCCCGGTCATTTCTCGGTCTCCCGGTTAAGTCACCTCCCTAAATTATAATCAAGTTCACTTTCAGGCGAAGAGACTACGTAGTA
>WSXT02156433.1:0-10158 GCA_011762715.2 Neuroterus valhalla | reverse complement strand
GCAGTTAACCTCAGGGGTGTTTAACCTCAGGGACCTTTCCTCTATCCGCAACCTGAGGACGCGCTACGTAGTGGTGACAGGTACCCCCTCGCGTGCTATCAAATAGTCAGTTAGAGTATGGTTGAAAGAATAGTATATTGTATCATCAGACGGAAAACATGTGTTTTTCGCGACGAGTCCGTGAAACGTTTTCCGTCGTATGACACACGATATTTTCCTCAAGGTCGGCGGTTTCGCGCATTTACGTACGAAAAACATAACCCTTACTTACCGTACCAAAAGCATTGACTTCCTATATCTGATATGACAGAGTGAAAATGCAGAGGGAATCTCATCATTTGACGTGCGCGACTTCTCGATTTCAGCGTATTTACGTCCGGCGGCTCACAATGAATTCTCCCCAGAATCGTGCAGTTTACGCTCCGACTTACCGACGAAAATGCGCGAAAATCGTCCGATTTTGAATAAAATTATATGCCGACATCAGTTGCCACTAATTAAATTCTCTCAATAAACATGAACATGCAAATTCAATCTTATAACTAAAAACGCACTCGAGCATATGCGCAAGCATTTTATCTTAAATATTTGATCGCTGACGCATTAGGAATGATTTGTACCTTGAATTGTAATTAAATATTAACTTCTTCTTCTTGCTTATATCTGCTATATTTTACTATCAAAGGAATATTAGACCTTTCATAATAGAAAATTTATTTAATGATGATTTGAGGCACTAATACTAGTCTGTAATTTTGGTGTTCATCGCATGCTACTCTTGTGGTCAGTTATAACATAGTTGCAAGAAAATCATATGCTGGCATCAATTGTCACTAATTATATTCGCTCAATGAATATGAATGTGCGTATTCAATTTTATAACTAAAGATCGAATGTGCTTTTCAAACAACACCGACCAGAAATACCAGAAGCTAGAAAAAAACAGATCAGATTATGTTCTGGCTTGCGCAAAAGGCAAGCCAATGTTATTATTATTATTATTCGAAAGCCAACATTTCTCCAGGGAATGATCGTGTGTGTTTCCCTTGTGAAGTGAAACAGAAGCAAGGGCAAAAACAGCTCAAATTTCGAGAACCTTTTGTAGGTCTAGTATATTAAGAAACTAGTAGAAATTCTAAATGAACATTAAGTATGACGGAGAGTGAGAGAGGAGTGGATACTGCTGTCATCATAAGCCGTTTTCGTACGGGATAATACTTTCCTTCATAATAAGAACATGTAGAAAGAATTCTGACCGCTGTCTTACTGGAGATCGAAGCTGCCAAACTTATATTAGTGAATTTGTTAAATTTTGTAAGATTATGGTTTTCATTGTTAATAATGCAAAATGTAGATTAACTCTAGAATGATAGTTAATTTATTCCAAAGTAAATTAGACAGAAAATAGCTTGTGGAAATTCCAAAGGAATGGCAAAGTTCGAGGAATTTGAATCACCCTAAATCGAGACTGCCGCCTTACTTCTTTCGCGAGAGAAAAGGAAGAAGCAGGCCAAGATTCAACTTTATTTTTTAGGATAGAATGGAACTTTACATTCCACTCCTTCCCCTGGACCGCCATTCCCTAGAAAGGAATGCACTGAGTCTGATCCGCCTTTTCCATTCTGGTTTGATGAAGCTGTTTTATAGAATCGACACTTGCGACACGAGAGGAAAGATTTCTACTGATTTGAATTTGATTGATTCATTCATTCTTATCATAATTTCATGTCATGCCTTCCGCTGACTTAAGATTAGTCGAAAGTCATACGTCCTTTCGTAGGTCCCTCCAGGTTGGTCAGTTAAATCTGTCTATAATATAGGCCTAATGATATCTTCATTTGATGTCGTCTGAAACATATGGAATGACTTAGCAACTTGGATCCGCTGTTGCTGTTTAAAGTACGGTGTCTTTTGATTTGAATCAGCCGAAGCTTTCGCCTCATCACTAAATGAACAAGTGGTGGGCCGTAGGTCAGACTTCTTTAGAAGATCCTCTCGAAGAGTTCTTTGCGATCTTTGTCTGCGGCTTGTTCTAGCAGCGGTTTAGGAAGCGTTTCGCGTACATCTCTTATTTGCGAAAGTTTGACGGTATGATTTAGATCGTCTCGCCGATTCTTCATCATATTTCCATCTAATTCAGCACCCTGATCTCGAGAATGATCGGCATGAAGAGGGTAAGGTTCTCTACGCCTTGGCTTGGGGTTGTTTCTTCTAAGACCATCCTTTGATAATTATCTGCGACTGTTAATTAGCTTTCGTAACCGTATTCATCAGAAAACCCCGGCACAGGGACCGTTTAGTCGCAACCTGTTAACATGTTTGCATTACACTCTCTGCGTGTCTCTCTGTGTGTCTCTCTGTATGTGTCTCTGTGTCTCTTTTGGCAGGAATAATTATTTGAAATTCTATTCTAGGTTCACGAATGTATAGATAGAGGCGGCAAAGTGCTAATACCGGTTTTTGCCCTTGGACGAGCACAAGAGCTATGCATCCTATTGGAAACCTACTGGGAGAGAATGAATCTCAAGGTCCCTGTTTACTTTGCCTTGGGCCTCACAGAAAAGGCTAACAACTACTACAAAATGTTCATAACGTGGACTAACCAGAAAATTAAGAAAACTTTTGTGCAGAGGAATATGTTTGATTTTAAGCACATAAAACCCTTTGATAAGGCCTATATAGACAACCCTGGTGCGATGGTTGTATTTGCCACTCCTGGAATGCTACATGCTGGACTTTCCCTACAAATCTTTAAGAAATGGGCACCGAATGAGGCTAATATGGTAATCATGCCTGGATTTTGCGTACAAGGTACAGTGGGACACAAAGTTCTTAGTGGCACAAAAAGAATAGAATTTGAGAATCGACAGATCGTAGAAGTTAAAATGGCGGTAGAGTACTTGTCATTTTCGGCACATGCTGATGCGAAAGGAATCATGCAGTTGATTCAGAGTTGCGAACCTAAAAATGTGATGCTGGTACATGGAGAGTTCGCTAAAATGGAATACCTTAAAGAGAAAATTAAGCAGGAGTTTGGAACAAATTGCTATAATCCAGCTAATGGAGAAACATGTGTCATCACAACAACGTCCAAAGTTCCAGTAGATGCTTCACTGGCTTTGCTTAAAGCCGAAGCAAAACGATATTCTGCACTTCCGCCCGATCCCAAACGACGCCGGTTGCTGCACGGTGTATTAGTCCTGAGAGAAGATGGAGTTTGCCTCGTTGATGCTGATGAGGTAATGTGGCACATTTCAAGATGAACAATTCCTTTCAAGAATTATGAGTTTTCTTATGAGAGTTATCAATGTGTAAAGGAATTTATTTCAATATTGTATGACCGCATGAAACCTGACTCCCGTTAATTCAAATAATTTTTTCTTTCAAGGTTCGTGTGAGAAAATTCATGCCGAAAAAAAAAAAAAAAAAAAGAAAATGTTCATAAATTTTTCCCAAACTCGCACAAATCATCACACATACAAAAAAAAGCATGATAGTTTCGTTAAAAGCAGTTTTTCCATAGAATTACCTTATTTTGAATTGTCTTCTAGGTGAAACTTTCGTTTTCACTTATTATCTCACTTCATCAATCGAACCAAGAATCATCTATTTCTTTGTTCTCTTGAGATCGCCCGAATAATCGGCTGGTTCCGTGAAACTAGGATATTGGATTCGTTCGATGACGCTCAAATAATGGACTCGTCATTTCACGAGAGGAGGTCGATTATAAACCTATAAATTCCTGAATCCACTTTGTCACTTGAGGAATGAGTTGGGATCATCTCACTTCTGATATGTCAACGTTAAATTAAAGAACACTCATATTTCATGGGATCGGATGATCTTGAGCTCGCAACAAACAACACAAAAAAAATTAGGGTCTCTGAACATGCCCGTTATCATTTTATCAAATTTTGTCGGAGAGGAAAAGGTATCTTTCCAATAAGATTTAAAGTTAACGTAGTAAGTTAGTTCTGGAAAATGATTGAGTCTGGAATTATTGTAGAGTGGGCATTTCACTAGAAAGAGGTAAAAATCATCTTTTGTCGCATCGCAGTATAGGCTTAGCGTAACTTGATTTATTCTTATGGATCTAGAATATTTATTAACAATTTGGGATTGTGCGAAAATTCTTTCATAGTTGAGATTCATTCAATTGATACGATAAGGTTGAACTACGATTTGTATGGGCAGGTGAGACCAGGCCTGCAGACTCTTTGACTAGTCGCGCCCTAAAAGATCTCGCTTGTTTAGAAAGCTTATTTATTCTCGAAGTATTAGGTCCTTATTTTCTGCGAACGTCTCTGAGCTGGCAAATTCCCACTGTCTGCTTAAGTTTAATTATCTGAGAAAACTCTTCAATTCATTGAACCAATTGGTCCCGTTGTGTCCTTGCTCAGACTACGCCAATCCAGTGAGGCGTATCAGACATTGTCTTGGGTACCAAGTACGAGAGGTGAAGTTGATCTAAATGTTCTTGCTAATTACTAGACTTAGAGTTTGATGTACGCTGAACATGAATCTGCTTTGATACTGGAAATTAAACGCATACATAGACGCGTCTATCGCAAAGTTGGCTGAGCTGAAATTTTTTTTTGCGGCATCTAAGATGGAACAATTGTTTGGAAGTGGGGCGCCTAGATACAGATACTGATTTAGTACCCCAATTTTGTATTCCCTGAAATTGAAGGACTCGAACTTGCTTACGAAGGAGCTGCCTTCCTTTCGAAATATGACAGTCTTAGTCTTTTGTATATGTACGGTTAACTAATTTTGTTCACAATATAAACGCAAAGAACTAAGTTATCGTGCAAGCTTTGTGGGTTTGTTGGGAAGATCATCGATGAAAATAGAGAACAGCAGAGATGAAATTGAGCCACCTACCATCATAAAAGATCTCAGTCAAGCTTTTCCTGTCCTCTTAACACATAATAGCGTCATATCATGGCTTATTCTTGGAGACGATGCATGTCCTACGCGCATAACCCTTCCTTCATATGTAGCTCTGTTGCAATAAGATTATCGGTCACCTCTTCTACGTCACCCAACACGATCAATAAAATGGTCCTCAGATGATCTGATGGACGTGAAAGAGACATTGCCTACGAAAATTTGCTCGTCTCGAATATTAAGATTCGAAATTTTACAATTGAAGTCGCCACATAAAAAAATTGGTGAAGGCGCAAAAGACATGCGAATCGAGCTGAGCGTAACGCTGAAGTTATCAAAAAGATTGTTCACCATCTGAATCGGGAGCGAGATACATTCTACAGAATCTGAACGCCCTGAAACTCTTGTTTCACATTTGAGGTTAGATTAGAGGAACATGTAGCTAGCATGACAGTCGTGACCACAGTGCGCGTAGGGCGAAGTAACAAATTCCCATACGCATACTCCGTCAAATTGTTCTTTTTCAGCCAAGGCCGGTAAAGTACACTACAACCAGCAAATACCTAATTTGCTGCTCAAATCCCGCAGTTAACGCAAGGAAACCATACTCGTATTTCATAAGAGTTATTGTATTTCTAAGAGGCGGTGAGAAAACAGTATGTAACATTGCATGAAATGGGGGGAAGTGAACAGTAGCTTATTTAGAGGTAGGGCGGGGAAGGAATGGTTGAAGTGCGTGGATGATACTTTCGAAAGAAGCGGAATGAACGCGAGGATAGAGATTTGTATATGAATGAACAACACACAACTCCTAGATTGATGTAAAATTAATGTGTTCTCCCTCCTCCTTCACATGATTTACTGGAACTTTCCATATTAATTCCTTGATCTCCAATAGTACTAAGACACTATAAAGATGAGTATGTGCATCCGCCATTTTTGGTAGTATGCTTTTTATGATGTACACAAAATAAGTGTACCACTTTTACTTACTGGATACTTGTCTGGAAGCTGTCGTTGGACTTATGTCCCTATCTCTCATTTAAGTGTACCACTTTGTAGATAATAAATGTGAGGAAAATAGCATAATTTAAAAAATGCATATTACAATTTTTTAAATAATTATTCTTCACAGAAAATTTATTTTGTGTCTTTTGTGTGGTTGTAATTTTTATGCAAATCTTTTCAACATAAGCACAAATAATGTTGTAATAAATAAGAAAAATTATAACCATGCAGAAGTAACTAAAAATTGTGTGTTTCAAAGAGCTGTGTGACATATTCATAACGCTCGATGAAGAATGCTTACCAATCACTTCCATATAGGTGAAAAAAGCACCAAGGTGCACGAGAACTTCCCCGCTGTCGGACAAGATAGTATCAAGAACTTTCGGTGGAACTTTCGGTGGTAAAAGTAAAGACTCCTGAAACAGCTCGGCGACAATTAAATGCAAGGAAACTGTCATAGAAATGTAAAAAGCTAGTTCCTTATCATCCGGGAACGACCCTGGCTCCCAGTTGAACCGCGGTAAACAATTGTATTGCTGAAAACTTCTCGACGTTTAATACGGCTTACATTATGCTGAGGTGGAAAGGATGCGGTTCTGGCATGCAAAAATAAAACTCCGTGTCTGAAATAAGCCCAGATGATTTTAGGAAAGCAAACGTTCACTCCGGTGACAAAAAAAAAAGATTATTTCTTTTTTACTTTAGTCAATGTTACCGTGAATTTGCTTATAGTCAAGCTGTTTTCGAAAGTTCTTGGCCTCTGCTCTCATAACATGTGCTTTGAGAAGTATGGATTCTAGATGAAGTAATGCACTTTTCTTGAAAGATGTTGTCCAGAAGAGGTTCTCCTGCGCTTGCAACGATGTGAGCTTTAGTTAGGATAACTCGGGTATGACGATACTGAAGATTGAGAAGTGCTTGCCTGCCTCCACGAAGTGCAATGTATAGGCGCGGATCAGCCGAGTTGATATGCAAGCTTCTCTTTACATGCATAATATTACGCATAGCAATGTCAAGGGCCATGAGCTCGTCCTTCCTCCATGGAACTATCTCAAACAAATAGAGTAGTAAGTATTTTTAGGTCTTTCAAGCGCCAATCTATTCGATAGCACTCATGTCCATGATCTCAGGATCTTTGTAAACGTCTGCAAGTCGACGCTTCAGATACGTCTGAAAATATTTGTCCGATCTGAATTTAGTACCGATTTCTCGTTTGTACTCCTTCGATGACCCTCAGGGCATTCTCGAGATGCCCTCTTAGAAATAGATCTGCAAGTTCTTCATGCAAAATTTATTCGTGACCGGATGCTCACGATACCTAGTCCCGCTGAAGAGATACCCATGGAAACTCCGTAGTGCAAGAGATAGTATCAAAAGTTTTTGAATTAGAAGAAAAAGAGTAGGTTCTGTAAAAAGGGGTAGTAGAAACACCTCTGACGAAAATCTTACCTTCGTTTCTCAAGAAATTCAATTCTTATTATGAAAACAATGTATTCCGTAAGTGATTCTTATTTACAACTATTCAGAGCAGTGTATGAATGAAAAAGATAGTAGTCAGAAGAGGAATCCCAACTTGACATTATGTTATTTGAGCGGAGCAAGTGATTACGATTGCTACTGCCTAAAACTTCTACCTCGTATTAGATAATAGAATACGTCAATTGCTTCCCTAGAATGTATACTCGCACGTGGGTTTGACATATTTTGCCTTAATTCATATTTCAGTGACTGAAGCACCCCTAAACAAATGCTTGTGCGTTAAGCGTCGAGACCACAGTCAGTGGATTGGAGATCCGGTTTTATAGCCGAAAGTCGGAAAACCCATCGAAATGTACACAAGCGATTCTTTTCATGCCTCTTTATGACTTCTTGTTTCGCTGATTCAGAATCTGGAGTTATTATTTGAAAAAAAAGTATCCAATATAGCGTACGTGAATTTTCAGAAAATATTCGATTTATTCGGAACGTGGTAGCTACAGGCTTTGAAGGGCGCTTATTCTCAATTTCAAGTCGTAACTTCTGAAATCATAATAATACAAAATGGCAACTTTGATATCATAGACCTCAATAGGCTAATGGACTTGATTTTGCAGCCAAAATTTAGAGAAGTAGACAATACTTCGTTTAACTATTTTTTTTATGGGCTCGAATTCACGTCCACCTTGTAAGATCTTCTATTTTGTTTCTTTGAAATTCTGTTTTCTTGTTTGGAATCAGCGCTCTTGAAAACTTCTAGATACGGCAATTCAAGCAACACACAAAGTTGCAAAAATGTACATCTGCTATGTCAATCTGCTATTTTTTGTTATTGAAAATTCAACTTCGAATTCGGAATCGGTGGCGTCCGAAACTCCTCAGGTATAACGTTGCAAGGAAACAAATGATTTTTTTTTTCGAAACCACACCTAGCATTTTGTTTTTTGGAATTTTTACTCCAGATTCGGAATCAGCGATCCAAATAACCATGTATGAGCATAATCAAGAGTCATTTTAGTACATTCGAATGGGTTCGCCGACTTTTGGTCACGAAATCGGGTCTCACAACCCACTGTTCTCTGGAAAGTGAAACTGTTAGTTACGACACGATGTTTTCCAGAAGAGGTAGTAAATGTTATTTTCCAGAGGAGAATCAATCTCTCTATGCATCCTACCATGTGTAGATGAACCGTCAAGCTTCTTGGGAGCTTTCTGGTAATCAATGCAGGCCATCAGCAGATTTTGTTAGTAGAATGCAGCGTCTTTTCAGACACTCATTTCGATCAGCAGGTTCTTCCGGCAGCCTCCTGTGCTTCTTTCCGATTCACGTTGTTCGTAAATCTCTTCGCACACAGTTCCAATCATCCACAATCAATTTTTTCGTTAAGGATGGCTATGCAGATCTTATACAGCATGTGGAGACAAGTTATTGGATGGTGGTGCTTCATGTTTGACGAATCCTTTCTTGCGGAAAAAGCTTCTCCAAATTCAAATATGCGGTGAAGGTGAGTTTTAAGACGACTGTAAAAGAGGTATTTATTGTTTCTTTGTAGCATTCAAGGTCAGGTCCCTACTCTCTTTTGTTGAATCTGCAAGTTTTTGCTTAGAGAGTAAGCCGTTGTCAGGTTGTGAGTGCTGATGTTTGGCCGAGGTTTTCCGCCTTTTTAACATTGAAGTAGGGTTTTGAGCGACCAAAACAAGGTAGTTGTTTCTTTGCTGCTTCTCAAGTCATGCCTCTCATTTCCTCTGATACAAGGACTGGTTTCCGTTCAGACAGTTAAGGCAGTACCCTTCAGGCCGTTATGGCTAATGTTCTGTCAAGGTTTCCGCCCTCTAAAAATTTTATTGGGTTTTCAGGTGCCCAGAAAAAGGTAGTTGTTGTTGCATTGTAGCGTTTCAGGTTATTTCCCTCTTATCCTTTATTCAATCGTCAAGTTTTTTGAGTAATAGGTAGCGAACATCAGTTAAAGAAGTTAGAGGCAAATGTTTTGAATGAAGTGACGAATAATAGAAATTGTTTTCATTCCTTAGCAAAAAGAACTGACACGGATCTCCCCTCTGAACCTCTAAATTCATTCACGGTGCCTTCGAAAAGGTTTGCTATCATTGGCATTTCTAAGTTGAGCAAGAATGCCTCGTTCGTTTGGAGTTTTTATTATCGATCATAGCCTGATATTTCCTTCAAGCTGCAATATAAGACTTCTTGATCTCGTAAGAAGAAGCTACGTTGCTACCTTTCTTATGAAACTTGTTGCGAAATTTTTGCCTGCTGGGAATCAAGGTCAAACCAGGGTTCATCGCGCTGAGGTTGAACATAGGTTGATAACTCTATTCATATGCGCAAGCCCATTTTTCTGCGTGAGCTATTATTACTTCGGTAAGGTTTGTGGTAAGGTAGTAAATGGCTAAGTCAGTAGAATTGATTGTAAGCCCATTCGGCATCAGCAGTTCTCGAATAAAAGTGGCCAGGTTTTTCCTAACATAGGTAGGAATTTTTCTAACATTTTCGTCAAAAATAGGCGAGTGGCATAGTGCGCCCACGAGACAACCATAGGAAATTGTTAGTGCACTTTAGTTTTACAGACGAGCGGAGAGCCCCGGTAGGGTCCTCCCTGGCGCTCAGCCAGGGAGGACCCAGTATATCAGGTTATATCAGTATATCAGTATATCAGTATATCAGGTTTGCACCTAAAGAAACGGGTTAGGGGACGTGAACAAATTAGGTAAGGGGTTTTTTTCGAATTTTGAGCTCCCATCCCTCTACCGTAAGGCTTTTTCTATAGT